>OX419624.1:12104763-12385514 GCA_948473465.1 Lithophane ornitopus | reverse complement strand
TTCTACGACAGTGATGCTGTGACTCTGTCCTTATCAAAGCCTTTATTTTATCGAACCCAACAGAACACACTGTTACAAACCCCACGTGTTAAATTGAACATAAGTACATAAAAGGAAACCAAACAAAACCTTATCATTTCATAACATTTTGAAAACAATACTATCAATTCCGCTATCAAACTTCCCTACACGAATGACGTCAAATGTTATCTAAACCACCATAATGGTGGAACTAGGTACATTCAATTAGTGCTTATCATCACCCCGGTTCTAAATTATCGCGACATATCATGGGATATGACTAAAGCTGGTAACACACTATCGGCGAACACCACGCCACGATAATTTGTGTCTCTATGAAATCAATCTGCCTATAGCCTTTTCCCAACTATGTTGAGATCGGCTTCCAGTCTAACTGGATAAAGCTGAATGGCAGTATTTTACATGGAGCGACTACCTATCTGACCTCCACAACCCAGTTACTGGGAATAACACGATACCCTTGTCAAATAAATGTTATTCTTTTTATCTTTCTTCTGCTTCTGCTGTAACGGCTGTCAAAGATCTGCGGATGACAACCGGACCACGACACCCATTATGTGTCAATCGGGCTTTTAAATAACGATAACAATTAAAATTCTATTGTGTCTCGTTAATGACAGTTGAGTGGAGTGGTGGCCCGAGTGCAGTGGTGGCCCAGTGGTAACGGCCGCGATTTACGAGTTGTAGGTCGTAGGTTCGAACCCTGACAGGCGCTTTACTTTGTGTAAATTATTTCATCACCACTGTTCTCAAAACGGTGAAGGAAAACATCGTGAGGAAACCGGCATGTCCTAGATCCAAAAATTCGAAGACACGCGACATCTACCAACCCGCACTGAGCCCGCGTGGTGGATTACGGCCCGCTCCCTCTCACAGAGGAGGCCTTTGTCCCAGCAGTGGGCACATTACAGGCTGATTATGATTATGAATGACAGTTGAAGTTTTAACGTGCTTTCCTAGGCACGTGTCTCGATACTAAATGTATGAAACCCATAGGCTATTGGCGCGACTCGACTCTTCGACTCTCCACGACACGGTAGTGTGGTCCCAGCTTTATACAGTTCCACAGCACTGTTTAATGAATAAACTGATAAGGGTTGTAAATACAGACGTAATACATAACAGTAATGACAAAGTGATTGTGAACTTTAACGTTATAGATATAGAATGTAGTTTAGGGTGTAGTGTTGTTGGTTAGTTTGCGGTCGGCGTGGCGAGGCTATATGGAATATTTTGCTTGTAACATTCCGCGCGTATTTAATTCGATGTTATGGTTACTTACCTAATATTTTTCGTCGTATATGATTCAATGAATTCGTGGAAGAGGTTCAGGCATTGGCTCCTCCGTATGTTCCTATGTAAGCTGTTTGTATAAATATTGAGCGCAGATTCAATTGCCCAGTTTAATTTATTTATGTAGAAATGGAACGTTATGACAGGATAGTGAAATGGGACGTGAAGATGGATGACAGATGTGAAGCATAAACGAGTGACAGAGACGAATGTACGAAGTATTCAAGAAGTGAAAGAGATAGTGAATGAATGTCTAAAATGGTGAATAAGTAAAAAAAGGAGTTTAGATGAAGGAAGGAAAGAGAAAAAATTAAATACATAAAGTAAGAAGAAATCCGGAATTTCATTAACGAAATATTGAACTATTCCCACATTTATACGCATGTTGACTTACTTATCTGACTTGCCAAAGGGAAACAATTAAGGTACCATTCTATAGCCAATTGCACGCGGCATGCGGCAACTGCAGGCGATGTGTCGCCGCGACATGACTGGTTTCTATGTCTAACTAATATTATAAACGCGAAAGTTAGGTTGTATGGATGGATGGATGTTTGTTGTTTGTTCTCTTTCACGCAAAAACTACTGAACGGATTTGGATGAAATTTGGCACACAGATAGTTTATAACCTGGATTAACATATAGGATACTTTTAATCCCGCTATTCCCACGGGATCGTGCCTTACGCGGGTGAAACCGCGGGGTGCAGCTAGTATTTCTATGAAGCCGACGTGTCGCTAGCTACGGAAGGTATTTCATTGAAATTCATAGAAACCAGTCATGTCGTGGCGAGGCGATACATCGCCTGCTGCTGCCACCTGCGGTCGGGTACAGAATGGTACCTTTACTGCAAGTCCACTTCAGGAAACAAAACTTGCAGACTTGAACTGTGCAGGTTCAATGAATAATCATGTTGTTAAACTTTTTAAATATAGCTTTTTTAGTTTATCTCTGTCTTCTATTAGCGCCAGATATGCTTTCAACAGGAGTATCTGACTACCTCATCTAGTTTACCCTTCTAACACTCTTAGGTGGTGGCGGTGGTGGTGGAAGGTTCTTATCATCTTATCCTAGTGCCTTTCCAACTACTGAAAGTTCGCCATCAACAGAATATTTCTTAGTGTCCTTTGCTAGGTGGGCTCAGCACTCGTGACTCCAGTCCACTCGCGAATGTTCCTCAACCAGGAATTTTTATAAACAGACTAGCTGCGCCCCGCGGTCACCCGCGCAATTCTCGATCCCGTGGGAATATCGGCATAAAAACTATCCTATTTTCTATTCCAGGTCTTGTTCTACCCCTGTGCCAAATTTCATCCAAATCCGTTCAGCCGTTTTAGCGTGAAAGCGTAACAAACACACAAACTCACTTTCGCATTTATAATATTAGTTAGGATACTTAGGAGTACCTATGTGAAATTCTGAAAATTTGTTTTTACTACTCAGCTTTAATAGTTCATTGCATTGTACTAGTAAAAAAACTTTTTTATCATGGAATTATTTTGATCTAAACTCGTGGCCAAGTAACAGCCGCACGGGTCGATCCATCAGGTTAAGCTACGCTTGCCGGGGTTGGTCCGTGGATGGGTGACCATCTTTACATACCTAGACTCCTCCGTGCTTTCGAAAGCACCATCTCGGCTGTCATTTGTGGATCTTTGACAGTCGTTACGGGTCGTCAGAAGCCCGCACGTCTGACAACCAGTCTTACCAAGGATCGTATTACCCAGTTACTGGGTTCTGGAGGTCAGATAGGCAGTCGCTCCATGTATAATACTGGTATTCAGCTGTTACCCAACATAGTTAGGATGCTAGGTGGATTGATTATTTTGATTTAATAAAATTATTAATTCACGTATTCACGATTCAAAGATAAATTTTCTACGAACGAGGTTAAAGGAAATATTAAAACAACAATCATAGTTACGCATTTCATAATAAACCTTCATACGCTATAACCTCATTAGATTACTGGTTCCTTAAGGCTTTGAAGTACTTATTATAATGATGGGTTAATTAATTATGAAAGTATTTTGATGAGACTTAATATGTAACAGGGTTTTACTCAATCAAGTCGCTTCTAGTCTAACCGGATGCAGCTGAATACAAGTATTTTACATGGAGCGACTGCCTATCTTTTCTTTAAAAACGGTGAAGGAACCCGGCCAGAGAGATATTTCTCGACGGCATGTGAAGCCAAGTCAGAATCCCTTGGGCGGCTTTAAATCTCGGACACCAGGTCACTAACCACACGAAAATAGAAAAAAAGGTTGAAATTATACAATAATAAGAAACAGTTATAATAAGATATTTCTTCTAACATTCTTCTTAATATTTGCATAACAATATGCTCTTAGATAAGTACCTACTTGCGTAATGAACTAATGAAATTAAAACAAACAAAAATTCTTGAAACTTTTCATTTTATTACTGACAGAGAAAATAATTAAGTGCCATACTTTCTAGAACATTCTGACGTGGGAAAAGTTAATTTATTATTCACAGTTACTTCGCGATAACCAAGACTTCTCATATGAACGTTACGGTTTCTAATCCGATTAACGTCTTTTGTTAAATTTCTTTTATACGATTTTCGACCTTATAAACAACGGATTAAGGTTAGGGTACTATTTGTGTTACAGTTACATATAGCATTGTGTTAATTTTAAGATGTGTTTAATTATGCTTATTGAAGTACAGAATTGCTGAGTTACATTGTTACTGTCCAAATAATTGTGTAATTAATTATTATTTTGTGATTTAGTAGAAAAAGCTGCATTTTTTAACGATATATCTTTCTGAAGCTACTTTCTGACTTCTCAGTTCGTTGTCTTAACTGCTGACTAGGTACTATTTTGAATTTCACTTTCTGAAACTTTCAGGATCTCGCATTGTATGGGATTTCCGTACAATGCGCGGTCAGCTTATACTGGAAATGTATAGCTTGGTGTGTAGCCGAGTGTACAGTCACGGACTTTAATTGATGAGCCACTTTCAAACTTTTCAATTTTGCAGTTTCATACATTCACGAGATTACACGATTAAACACGAACTCAAATCGCATGCTCGTAAACAAAATGACAAATTACTAGTAATCGGAAATAGTGTTATCCATAGAGGTTGACTAATAAGTTCTCAATATAAAATAAATACAATGTTTATCGAATCTATTTGATACTGACCTCCTTTGAATCAGAGCTCATTAACTCGATAATTCTGAAAACCTATCCGAAGACAGTGACAGTTGAAATGTCTAATTAAAATTTCTCTGTACGCTAACGTTACTATGGCTACGCTAAAACAAACGTCGGTAGGTTACGTTTGCTAGATCTGCAATTGGTTGACTTTGGGTAGTCACTCTGCTGTCAAGTTTGTAGTTCTGACTTTCCGTGTCTGGATATACGAGTATAACCGCCTAAGCCCTATTTGCATTACAAGGCTAAAATGCGAACAGTGCCAAGTGGCTCGTCAATTAAAGTCCGTGACTGTACCTATTTTATTAGTCACCTAGAAAACTTACATAAGTACTTTACAGTTCGGCCATTGCGAGGATGCGTTACTGAGACCTGTCAGTTGGACAATTTATAGTACTAATAAGGATCAAATTTGCAAAAGACATATTCGTTAGTATAAAACTGACAGGTGACAGAACGCATCCTCTATACCGCCGGACTGTAGTGTACGTGATCAACAATGTAGAGAGCAATATAAACAATATTATTAATATTTTCATGAATTTCTTGGACCAAGAAGGCAACAAAGGAATAAAATAATAGGAATTCTTATTACTCGTCGTCTGCTTCAAGCTTGTGAAGCAAAAATATTACAGATTCTAAGAATAGTTTGTTCTTTTTAAATTAGATTCATTCCCTCGCCTTTTCAGTTGAAATCATTACGTACAAATGCTTAATTTGCAAAATTGTGTAGAACAAGTAAGGGCGAATCTAATATTATTGGTCGGGCAAAGTGTTACTGGTTTTTTTTTTACCTGGAATTCCTCTGGGTTGATGTTGATGGTTGATGGGTTCGCCCCCTACGACATGGGACTTAAACATACTTGGCTAAATGTGGGTGTACTATTATGTACACCTCTGCCCTACTTCGGGGAATCAAGGATTCAATATGTTATGTTATTTGAATACTAGATATTGTTTTCAAACACTACGTGGCCTTCGTTTGTTTTGAATCGTCGACCTTACTATAATCGGAATACGAAAAATTCAGATGATACTGTTTTTAGAATTAAATCGGTAAACAAAAAACAACTTGCTTTCAATAGTGTTGTTAGGTAATGTGTATATGCGATAGGAAAAGTGATGTCATTGGATTCTGATGTTCTGGAGTTTTAGAAAAAAAACAAGATTATAATTTGAGATCATCCATTCATTGGATATGAATGGATGATCTCAAATTATAATTTTGTTTCATTGGATATGAATGGATGATCTCAAATAATAATCTTGTTCTTTGCAGAATAAATTCAATGGTGTAGTGACGTCAAAAGTCTTTTCGCATGCTGCTGAATAATTGTTTATTATTTTTTATTTATTTTTAAACTTGATGACTTCTCATTATATTTTCCTTCTTGTCATTCATGTAAAAATAAATTACTAGTTACATATTTCCTAAAAACCCCTAAAATGGTTTGGAAATAACTGTTTCGTGCGGCCCGAACTTACAATGAATGAGTGAAGTTTTTGTAGGATAGTTAGTTATCAGAATTGGTAGTAGTTATGATCCACCTAACCAGGTATGTGGTTGTACTTTTTGTTTTCCTCTTATGACGCCATTCCAGGTCACATTTTTTTTGTTACAAAAAAGAAGAATTATGCATTTTGTAATTCAAATTCCTCGCAATTTACGATTCGAACTCTGACACTTCCAAGAAATGTTCGCTTCTAAAGGTCATTCTTATTAAGGTTTGTGACACAAAGCGTGGTTTCGGTGTAATTTTAGCATTAAATGTAAACGATATTTTAACCTCAACTGGAACATTTGGTCGGAGCAGGCAATGGGTTAAAACTTAGCTATGATGTAACTTACTTGGGGTTACTGTAATAAATATAATTTAGTTTTGTTGATGAGGAAATTAATTGAATACTAGAACATCTAAAATACCGAATGACTGTATTTTTCGGCTTAACAAGAAATTAAAAAAGGATTCTCAAAATCGGTTCTCAATTGACAAAAATACCAATGAACATACATAACAAAAAAATCATAAGTTGTTTGAAGTTGGTTAAATACGTTCTTACCAATTATTGCAAGCGTCCTTAAATATAATTATTATTCCTTTCTTACTTGTTGTTGAGTTTCTTGCCCGTTTGTCTCGATAGGAATCTTCTACGCTTTGGAATGCGCTACTAGCTTCATGTTTCTGACTGACCGATCCCTTGACAGTTCAAAATTGCCTGTAATTCGTTTAATTGGTTTGAGTTTTTCAAGGAAGGAGCTCGTGGCTAAGTAATAACAGCCGCACGGGTCGATCCATCAGGTTGCCGGGGTTGGTCCGTGGATGGATGACCATCTTTACATACGTTAGCCGTTAAGCTTGGTCCCGGTTGTTATTCGTGGATCTTTGACAGTCGTTACGGGTCGTCAGAATCCCGAAAGTCTGACAACCAGTCTTACCAAGGGGTATCGTATTACCCAGTTACTGGGTTGTGGAGGTCAGATAGGCAGTCGCTCCATATAAAATACTGGTATTCAGCTGACCCCAACATAGTCGGGAAAAGGCTATGCAGATTGATTGCATTGAGTTTTCAAGTCCTAAAATTTCCTTTGGCCAGCCATTATTTCATGTGATATTGCGTACCTACTTACGTTATCACTCCAATTTATCCTTATCAGTCACATCTAGGCCGTCAAGTCCTCTTGAAACACTTGTTGCTTCTCGCCTGGTCGCTCTTGTGGAACCAAATAGATTTTAACTATAATTACTAACATTTTGAAATGGTTTGTTTTACTATAGATAATGGGTAATTGGTTTTTAATGTTTGCGAAATGAAAAGTGGTGTTGCAGGTCTTGATTTATCTATTTTTGCATCATACGGCGCTGACAATGCTCAATATATACATACACTTGCGGAGAAAAGTCCTGGGTGTGTTTTGGAGATGATAAAAATGGAATGCTAACTTATTATCAGTGATCGGAATAGGTAGAGCTAATCTACCTAAAGTTCGAAGAACAGAGATAAAAAAAGTGGAGACTTCCCTTACGACTAAAATATTTTTTCGGGACTAATGTCCGGATTTCGGGACATCACAGTACATTTAATATAAATGCTAAAGGTGTGGAGTAAAATTTGATTTGTCATGAAGTAAAATTACCAACACCTCGACTTCAGTTGCAAAACACTACTGTATCTTTTTTTATTTTCTTTTGCTTATATCTCGAAAATGGTATGTCCTACCGCAAAAATAATGAAAATTTCGACCCCCTTTAAGGAACCCATAAACCCCTAATACTTAACATGTTTTTTCATATGTTCAAACTTAAATTAAAAAAATCTGTAGATGACTTTAGCTTCCGCGCTTACTTACATCGTTCAAACGAAGATTAGGTTAAACAACCTTAATTTTTTTTAAACAATAAAAATCGTGCATACTCTTTTTTTAAACAGAAACAGGAAATTAATTCGATAGTTGTTTTACTTTATTAATTTTGGTTGTACTTAAGTAATGTTCCGAAACTCGGGACATTAGTCCCGAAAAAATATTTTGTCGTAAGGCGTCTCCACTTTGTCTCTGTTCTTTTTCAAACTTTAGGTAGATTAGCTCTACCTATTCCGATCACTGCTTATTATAAATGCGAAAGCGAGTTTGTTTGTTACGCTTTCACGCTAAAACGGCTGAACGGATATGTATGTTTGGCACAGGGGTAGACTATGACCTGGAATAGGACATAGCATAAGCATAATCAGCCTATAATGTTCCCACTGCTGGGACACTCAGGCCTCCTCTCTGTGAGAGGGATCGGGCCGTAATCCACCACGCGGGCCCAGTGCGGGTTGGTAGATGTCACATGTCTTCGAATTTTTGGTTCTAGGACATGCCGGTTTCCTCACGATGCTTTCCTTCACCGTTTTGAGAGCAGTGGCGATGAAATAATTTACACAAAGTAAAGCGGAATAGGACATAGGATACTTTTTCTCCCGACATTCCCACGGGATCGGGACTTACGCGGCTAAAACCGCGGGGCGCAGTTAGTATTTGAATAATTGTAATTCTGTAAAAAAAATGAGGGATAGGGTTTGTTTAATTGGCGCAAGTGTAATCAGTGAATATAATTCTAAAGAAGTTACCCCAACGTAGAGTCTTTTTAGCTGAAAGTTCATCATAGTTCTGTAGTAGTCTGACTATCCGTTGATAGCATCGCTTCAATATTGATAAGAGATGCAATGTACGACTTGCTCTTTTGCCCTATAAAGCCCAGTAAGAAATAGAAATATCAGCCATAATAGTCGTCTTTCCTATATTCGATTCGTGTCTTGACCTGAAGCCTCTGAACTTCACCTTCATCCAATTATTTTCTGATTTCTCTCACTGTGGTCAAATTGAAAATATAATAGTATGAAGGTCACTGGAGCTTGAGAAACAAGTACGTAAAGATATTGTGCCGGCATTTACAACGCCAAATGCGAACTACGCATCAATGATCTGACGTCACACAAATCCTGCATCGCGCAAGCAGTGTTTACCGCGCGGCCGATCTATATAAAACATTCCGACATCAATCGTCGGGCAGCTGCCAACTAGACACGACACCCGTCTGGTCGGAAGATCCTCCCTTTTCTATAGAGGATGAGTGAACTTTACACCCTGTTCCTCATACCTCTATAATATTATGAATCCTCTTCCATAAAACACTTGTGACTTTTCGGTGCGTTTACGGCATCTAGAACAAGGTCCTTCAAAACCAAGTACTTTCGTGTAAATTATTTCACCGCAATCTAAAAAACATCTTTTATAGTACTAAATGGTGCGTTAAGCGTGAATACTTGGCGTTTAATGAATCGACTTGCGCAATTCCGAAATACGTCATAGATTTTACGACTTTGCACTATAATATGCGAGTTGCCTACAATTCGTTGCACCGCATGTACTAGTGTTTGTTGTGACCTCAAGTGCTGTGGGTGAATGTACTAGGTAGCCAGGCATTTAGAACGTAGATTTAGATAGGTTGTGAGCCGGTGAAGTAATTTAGTGGTTTACGTGCGTTAATGTGAAGTAAGTGGCAGTTTAAACCAAAAAAACGGATCTAAGAGGATTATGAAGACCAAGCTAACTGAAAGAATTACGTCAATAATCGCAAGTGGATGATTTTTTACCGGTATGTACCTACACCTATCAATAAATGTGGTATTCCCCTGCATCCGGCTAGACTGGAAGTTGACTTTAACGATAAGGAAGTTTGGCAATAATTGCACCTTGTTAACGGTATAACTATGTAAAGTTTGGCAATAATTCCTTCTGCACTTGTGGCTTCCCTGGTACCTTAAACCTTATTGACGGCATAACTACATAATTATGTAAAAGATTTTTTAACTGCTCCCAAGTTATGATGTTTTTTATTTTTTATCTACTCCCATGCTATAAATCTTCTATAAAAGTGCCGACATTAAAACAACCAGTTTCATAGTAATCATAATATCATCCAAACGGGTGTTATAATGTTGTACTAAATATCATAATGCAACTCATTTAAAAAAAAGAACTTTGTTTCACTAACAAAGTACCGTAATAAATAATAAAAAATACTTATAAGTTATCGTATCGTTTCCCGCCAGTTTTGTTCGATATTAGTATTGCAAAGGCCCTTTTATATAGGATTCATATCATGGGTGTAGATAAAGTCTTGTATGCAACTGTAAATAAATATGTATTAAAACAATCATGTGATACTATTATCCCACCCGGATACCAGATAAACCCACATTCGTGTTTTAATACCCTTTATTATATAACAGTTGCATAACTATTACATACTTCCTTGACATAATCTCCTGAATTCTCCTGATTATTTGACATTATATCTACAATTCTAATTTCAACTATTTATTAGTGGCTTTGTGCACAGGACTTTAATTCAATTTCGTTACAGTTGTAATCGCAATCATGTCATTTGTTTAATATGGGTTTTTGTTTTTATTGTTTTATTTATTTTTTATATAGATTCTTTTGGAATGAGACTCATTGTTGTTATATTTTGTTACGTACCTGGTGCTTATTATTGACAAGCCTACACTGCTCCCTTACTCATTAATACTGTAATTTTAAAACATTGTAAAAACCAATTATTTTTAAAATAGTAACCGTGGAGTTTCTTTCTGGCTCATCTGCATAGGAAACGACCAATTGGAACCGTGCACCTAGCTTCTGACGTTTCATAAGTGATGATATGAATTAAAAATCAAAATATTTTAATTCATATAAACCTACGTTTATCCTAATCCTAACTATGACTATCCTAAATATCATAATAATTAATATTATAAATGCGAAAGTAAGTTTGTTTGTTTGTTACGCCTCCACACTAAACGCCTGAACGGATTTGGATGAAATTTGGCACAGGGGTAGACCATGACCTGGAATAGGACATAGGATTCCCACGGGATCGAGACTTGCGCGGGTGAAACCGCGAGGCGCAGCTAATGTGAAATAAAATATTTTTAACCCCCGACTGAAAAAGAGGGGTGTTATAAGTTTAACGTGTGTATCTGTGTATCTGCGTGTCTGTCTGTTCCATCGTAGCTGCCAAACCGCTGAACCGATTTTGTTTTTTTTTGTTTTGTTTGAAAGGTGACTTGATCGAGAGTGTTCTTAGCTATTATTCAAGAAAATCGGTTCAGCCATTTGAAGATTATCAGCTCTTTTCTAGTTGATGAATGGATGTGAGCATCTTGCACAGGTCTAATCGATTGGAAATTTAGAATTCTGTTACTTCAATGATATTAGAAGAATATAGTAACCTTAAACTGATGCTGCAGCATCACCTGGATGCAGGATACCCAACTCCCTCACCAACTTACAGCAGAGGTATCGTGTTTGGGCTCATTGGAAAGGTCTCAAAAAATAGGTTACAGATGGATGGTGATCAAGGTCTGATGATGGAGCAGGAAAGAGAAATGAGACTAAAATAAAAACTAGCTTCACTGTGGCAAAAGTACGTACAGCTACGCAGATATCGGCGAGCCGCGGGTTGATCATAGCGTTTCTACTAGTAATAAAATATGAAATTTAAAAAGCTGGAAATAAAATTTAAATTAAAAATTTACGGCTAATGAAAACGCCAACATACACTAGGAATAATGAATATATGCTATTGTAGAAAGGATGAGCCGTCCCCCGACGCGACGACGCTTGGATCAAAATATTACCTACAACTTTTATATTAAACTTAAAGGGCCAATACATATTATTTTTTTACTTTTTAAATGCTTTGTTTTTGTCGGGGGTTTTTTAAATTTTAAATTTAATGATTTGATTTGATTTGACCCCAAAATAGTTGGGAATAGGCTAGTTAGATTGATTGTTTTATCTACTGTAACAAATAAAATCTTTACTGCCTAAGGTTCGAAGTGTTATATGTATAACTCTCTTCATGTACCACTCCAATATGGCCAAGGGTTAAGTAGCAGCTGCATAAGTCTAACATAAATATTTGTTATTATTAGTAGCAGATAATGAGTATACACTTGTTAACCATGGTCATGGTGCTTAAGAATTATAATACTCATATAATTACTTTTTGTTATAATGACACTTTATGGTCACTCTATCGTCATGGGCGCAGAGGGTTATTAATTAAAATACGATCGAATTATAAATGGTGAGCCTTTTCCCAACTATGTTGGGGTCGGCTTCCAGTCTAATCGGATGCAGCTGAATACCAGTATTTTATATAGCACGACTGCCTATCTGACCTCCATAACCCAGTAACTGGATAATACAATACCCCTTGGTAAGACAGACACTGTCGGGCTTCTGACGAACCGTAACGACTCTTAAAGATGCAAGAAAAAAAAATTGAATTGGAAGCGAACTGTTGTTCTTCCATCGGCAGTTTCTTCTTTTTTAACCGACTTCTTCAAAAAGGAGGAGGTTCTCAATTCGTGTGTTTTTTTTTTTTTTTTGTATGTTTTTTACGCGATTGCTCCGCCAATTATGAATCGATTTTGATGATTCTTTTTTTGTTTAGTAGGTCATGCTTCCGAGGTGGTCCCATATAAATTTTATTAACTTTGCTTGCGTAATTTTTGAGTTAGCTTCAATATTACGTATTTTTTCCACTTAGTTTATCTAGACGATATCCTGTTTGACTCCTTCACTGTTATTTACATAGCAGGTAGTGGTATTCGGATTTGTGTGGGGTAGGTACCACAACTAAAAAGTGAAAAATAAAAACTTTGAACAAAAAAAAAAACAACCGATTTCCAAAAAAAACACTAAAAAAGTGAAAAATAACTTTAATTTCGGAAGTCGGCGGCAAAAAACGGAAATTGAAAAGCAAAGCTTCCGAAATTAAAGTTATTTCTCACTTTTTTGGAAGTCGGTTGTTTTTTTTTTTGTTAAAAGTTTTTTTCTATATTATTTGTACGGTCTTTTAAAAGTACTTATTCTTAATAAAAGCTCACAAATTCTTATAGGTACCTCTTAAAGCAGTCGATCCGTGAAATCTTTGAAATTCACTACAAATTCACCGTAGTCATGCCCAACAAGTGCGTCCAACCAATATGCATATGTCTTATGGCGCATCCACACATGCCGCCCGGTTTGCCGCCGGCTTTCAGGCTGCCAAACTGCTGCTGCTGGTAAAAGATGCGCGTGCCGCCGGGTTGGCCGCCGGCCCGTGCCGCTCCACATGTGTGGATGCGCCATTAGGCCCCTCGCCCACGGCGAGGAAGCGCGTTTTGTAAACGCGCTTCTTTCAATGCGTTATTTACATAATACGTTGTTGAACAGATGGCTGTCATTTGTAGATCTTTGACAGTCGTTACGAGTCGTCAGAAGCCCGAAAGTCTGACAACCAGTCTAACCAAGGGGTATTACCCAGTTACTGGGTTGTGGAGGTCAGATAGGCAGTCACTCCATGTAAAATACAGGTATTCAGCTGCATCCGGTTAGACTGAAAGCCGACCCCAACACAGTTGGGAAAAGGCTAGGCAGATTTTTGTTGTTGAACAGATGAATGTAAATAACGCAATGAAAGAAGCGCGTTTACAAAACGCGCGACAGCATTGCTACAAAAAGTCGTCGTGGGCGAGGGGCCTTATGTTGTACTTTGCACCATAAACCACTTGGACTTTAAACGCAGTGGGGTAAAAAAAACGGAAGATATAAATACCTACATGATTGGGATTTAAGGTCTGGATTAACCTAAAGCTGGTGTCACACACCCATTTCTTTCATTATTAATGGCGGCAACGTGAATTTATGGGGTCAACTGATTTCCACAACTTTTTTTGCATATTATCATGATGACTATTACAGTACGATGAAGAAGATATAGGTACAATAGTCTGTAAGGTTGCACAACACTTGTAACGCAAACAACTGTTGCGCGATAACTTCCTTGACCATCGTTGCTTCTGCAGGATCTGTGCTCTGCACGCGTAGCTGCGAGGTTTGGACGGGTTTCGGGGTTTTGTCGGCGGAAGAATAGACAAAATGACAGATAAACAATCACAATCTGTCATTTTGTCGTTTCTTGCTTCAAATCCGTTCTACGGTGGTCATACTACGCGTGCTGCAACGTCATAATGGTTGCAGCAACTCTGTGCAACGCGTGCATTTCTGGCATTTCTTGAGCATTGCATTAATGTGTTGCGCTGTTTGCGTCTGTCTTCCGTATTTTGCATGTATCTTTGTAATTATTTCATCTCAAACCCAAAGAACGAAGTCTGTTGAAATCAGAAACCAAATGCAAGCCTATTTTAATTTTTCCTAGCTGGTACAGTTCGATTCAAACTTAATGGCGGAACATGAGGCGAGTCGCTGCGCAGTAACAATTTCATGTTTCAGCGGGGGTGAGGGGTGGGGTACTGCGCAACCAATAGCTTCCGAGACGCCATTAAGTTTGAATCGAACTGTAACGTTCTGCAGTTTCTGCCTATCCCCATGTGAAAAAGGCGTGAGTATTGTAGTTTTACAAAACTTCCAAGTCAATTCACGTTTCCTGTAAATATAATCTGCCTAGCCTTTTCCCAACTATGTTGGGGTCGGCTTCCAGTCTAACCGGATGCAGCTGAATACCAGTATTTTACATGGAGCGACTGCCTATCTGACCTCCACAACCCAGTAACTGGGTAATACGATACCCCTTGGTTAGACTGGTTGTTAGACTTTCGTGCTTCTGACGACTCGTAACGACTGTCAAAGATCCACAAATGACAGCCGGGACCAACAGCTTAACGTGCTTTCCGAGGCACGGAGGACACTCGATATGTGAAAATGGTCACCCATCCACGGACCAACCCCGGCAAGCGTAGCTTAACCTGATGGATCGACCCGAGCAGCTGTAATTACTTAGCCACGAGCTCCTCTCACGTTTCCTGTAAGTACCTACCTTAACCAAAAATATCGACTTTTGTCCGTTTATCCTTAGCAGCGGGCAATCAAGCTCAATTTGCTTGGAATTGTCTAAATTAAGCTATTTTGGTGCGTGTTACGTTGCCCTTACCGCCGCAAGGCTGCGCTTGACGTCACGTGGATTGAGGACACTACGGTGCTCGTGTGTGGACAGAGTCGGTGTGGATTGGATGCGGTAGTTTATTAGGTCATTTTTAAGTTTAGTTTGGGGGCAATAGAGTGACAAAATTATGTTAAAAGCAGACTAGAATACTGTGGCCGGCTTCATGTATGTTTTCTATGGAAGATAATGTTTACCCAGGACACAAGATAGTGTTTACAAGCCCTAAAACATGTTTGTAGGGAATTCCTTGGTCCGGAATTGTATATGATGGAGAGGTCATTGAGCGATATTGGTAGTAGTCGTTTTCCATTTTGGGTCACAGACTCTTCGTAACTTTCTGAATATACCTAAATGTCATTTTCATGAAAACGGTTTTCTTTATTAAATTGAATAACCAGAAATTCAGAAACAGTAGCATTCACTATGAACACAACCTAGTCACCGAGACCCTAAATGCGTAACACACTTTGAATTACAATCTGAATCATTTTGAAGACTATTCCTAACCCATTGCTTCGCATAAACGCCGCAAAGAAACGTATTTTTTCTATACTTATAATATGTTCGTGTCTAAAACTCTGCTCAACAACGCAATGAATGTTATTGAACTGTCAAAATTAAACCGATTGCTACTAATAGTGAGTTACGCAATTACCTCCCAGAACACAAAATCTTTGAACCTATAAAAGTCCATCAATTCGTCATTGCGTTTTATTTAAGGTTTTCGAAACTACAGGAATCCAGTTCATTGTTTTTGCCCATTTAAAGATGAAATAATTACTTAAAAGAATGTTAATTGAAGAATTTTCGCTGAGCTCATAATTAGCTTATATATGCTTTAGCTTGAATCGGTGCCAAAGTACAGTTAGTATATTAAGAGTTTGTTGTTGTTATAGCCTTACATATTATAAAACAAAGTATCCGCCGCGTTGGTCTGTCGTCCTGTACGCGATAAACTCAAAAACGACTGCACCGATTTTCATGCTGTTTTCACCAATGGATAGAGTGGTTCTCGAGTAATCACTACTTTTAGTTTGTTTGAAAAAATGAGTTTTTTAATTTCCTTGTTAGTATTTATTTGATAGTTCCAAAATACTCTTATGCATTAGTATTGCCAGTGTTTTAATTTATTGTTGTATTGTCGTCTCCACATTGTATAATAACCGACATCCACGTGGGCGAAGCCGTGGACATCAGTTAGTATACATATAAAAAAGAACGAACCATCCATTCTTTGTGTTACTTGAACTTTTAAGACGTCCGTTTCATTTTCTTTGAATGACCAGCACAGTTTTCACCTTTGATGTGGTTTGATATTGAGTCTGTAACGTAGAGTTTAAGTTTAAAAGTTGTCCTTCAGTTCGCAGTATTATTTATTTATATTAGGTATATACTTTATTGTACACCAGAAAATACATAGCGACAATAAATAAATTGAACACTACAAAACATACAATGTGCGGCCTTATCGCTTTCTGCGATCTCTTCCAGGCAACCTTAGAATGGACAGTGATTGCGTGGACATAAAAATGGGGTTGTCATTGGTGCAAAATAATAAGTAGGTACCTACTTAAACTTACCAATAGATACAATATATTATGAAGCATATATATATATATATATATTATAGTAATATATATATATATATACATACTACATAATAGATACATAAATACATACATACTGACAGTATTACAACAGTCGTTTTTGCTACTACCAGTACATCCACACAGTTGCTACGGTGTTAGTGCTTGCACGAAGTTATTTTTATGAGCTCTATTGGATAAGCGTTTGTCCTCAGTCTCAAATGATATTAAACGACCATGCAGTCGAACTATCACTTAGATCCTCTCCATCTTCAGACTTCTTTATTTCCCACTTGCTGTGTCCCGCGGTTTCATCCGCATAAGTCTAGATCCCGTGGGAATATCGGGATAGAAAGTACCCTATTTATAAAACGTATATTTTTATGCCGTTACTAGCTGTTGCTCGCAAAGGATGACATGTAGTCTATGTCTTTCTCCGGATCATGGTCTACCCATGTGCCAAATTTCCTCCAAATCCGTTCAGCCGTTTTAGCGTGAAAGCGTAACAAACAAACTCAGTTTCGCATCTTATTAGTTAGGATAAGCATTTCACAGAAGCTTGAGGTTAGTATTGTGTAAAAAGTCATCTTTCTTCAACCTACCTCCTTGTCCCAAGCTCAAAGCTGTTGCAACGATAAATATTTCTGAGCACGTGCCGTCCGCTCCCATAGATTAACGTAATATCAGTGAATCGTACGCAGATGATGCGCACACGCACACGCACGGAAACGTTACATACATCACAATTAGCTGGTAATCATGTTATTTATTCAAGAAGTGTACGTGAATGGAATATTTGGTGGAATTATTTATGTTTTTAGGCTGTTTTCGGTTGGTTATTGTTATCTTTAAGGCTGGTTAAGGTATTATTACAAGGGAGGGTTATAAGGTTTTAAGATATTGCGAAGGTTATATGAGGATTGAGAATATTATCTTTAGTTATCTACTAGATCCTAGGTGGAAAATGATTGATACAGATCCACCCTGTTCCTGATGCCAACTCGTTCATATTGAAAAATCATGATCATCTCTTTCTAATTTTCTTTCTTTTTACCATGCTTCTCATCTCTCTTACAGTTATAATTCTAGTCTAGCTGAAAAATATTCTAATATTCATTTTTCAGAGGTACTTTAAGGACGATGCGCCAAGGTAGCCCGTGAAATTCAAATTTTCTTACGTTTTTTGCAATTTGCAAGTCAGTGTCATTTTTCAGATTCAGTAATAGAACTCCTTAAATAAATTATTCCTCAAATGTCATAATTTCATGAAATAGTCGTTCAATAGAATTATATGAACTTAGAGAGTTGTATATTATATTGTCCTGTGTATATTATACCTGATACTGTCTTGAAAATAGCAAAAACTGTAAGAAAATTTGAATTTCACGGACTAAAAAAAATTAAAATTAAAAATTTAATTAAAATTATCAGTTTAAAGCAACTGTATCATTTTCCATGTCATAAGAATCAATAAGATGTGCTTGTCAGTTACTGATAATCATCTTAATTGGCGATGAGAAACATCAACACAATTAACTGTCATCAAATTACGTCGTTATTCTACAGAAAAACTGGATTGTCGGGTGCTCTAATAGCAAATCATTGTTCGACATAACTAGCTGTATTTCGCTGAATAGGATGACAACAGTGGATGACAATATACCTATAAAGATTTTCCTTATACAGCCTGTAACAAAAACGGATCGGACAGGATCCGAAAAGGGAACACAGGTACTGCAATAACATAACCAGAAAAAAAAAAAAAAGAAAAAAAAAAAGTTATTGCAATTTGAATAAAAAAAATCACATTTTTTCTACCAATATTACCCCAATTTCATGCTAATTCATAAATTAGCAAATTTTCTACAGAGGTCATACATAAGTTATGACTTGTAGACACCCGCTATGACGGCCGCCTTTTTTTTTTTTTCCTTAAATTAACCACTTAAATAGCCTCTCATTATGACAGTTGTTTTTTTTTTTACGATTACGTTTTTGGTCCCATGAAGAAAGTTGTTCAGTTTGATGTTCTGCACCACACCCTTATAAATATGACCATACATTTGTGTTATATGCTGTATAAGAATTTTCCTTCTCTATAATGGTAGTTGGTTTTAGAAAGATTGGAATGACTCAGTGTTATTAAAGACTTATTAATGTGTGTGGAATTGAAATTCCGGGAGTATTTTTATTGTTTAATGAAGTTTTTTTTAGAGTATTTCATACTGGCTATAGATGCACCATCTATAGACAGTATGAAATACTCTATTGTGATCCACGAACAATGGGAGAAGTGCGTGATCATGTAACCTGTTAAAAGAACTTGGCATCTTTTGGGCACTATTAATTACTAGGTGCGCGGTTTCACCCGAATAAGTCCCGATCCTCTGGGAATATCGGGATAAAAAGTATCCTATGTCCTATTCCAGGTCATGGTCTACCCATGTGCCAAATTTAATTCAAATCCGTTCCGCCGTTGTAGAATGAAAGCGTAACAAACAAACTCGCTTTCGCATTTATTATATTAGTTAGGATGTAATAAGTTGTCGTAACTAAAGTTCTGGGCTATCCCATTTAGTTTATGAAATCCCTTGAAATTGTTATAGTTAACACATTTGATAGGATTTTACATCTTCATTATCCTATAAACTGTTCCCTGCAGACGCTGGACATAGTATTTGATAGGTATCTCCAATTGCACGGCGTTTAGTTGTTGTGTCTACATTTCCTGAAATCTGAGAACTCTTTTGTACGTTTTGTAATCATTAGGACGTAGTAAGACAGATGATACAATCAAGCCGTAATAAATGTTTGTAAACAAAGAATTAACAGTAATCCTAACTATACTAACCCTAACGTAATATTATAAATGCGAAAGTGAGTTTGTTTGTTACGCTTTCACGCAAAAACGTCCGAACGGATTTGGATGAAATTTGGCACATGGGTAGACCATGGCCTGGGTTACGACTTATGATACATTTTATCCCGATATTCCCACGGGATCAAAACTTATGCGGGTGAAACCGCAGGGCGCAGCTAGTAAACTCATAAAAATACACGTTTAACACACGAAGAGTTTGCTTTTCTAGCGTAATACCTTTTATTACTTTGAGCTGAGATATGTAAGTGTTGATTAAATATGGATTATTCTAGATTTTCTGGGAATTTCCGAACATAGCGCAAAGTCATTTTCTATTGCCTGAATACGGTCCTATATCCGTGAATGTTCGTCATAGTGGTCCAATATAGACTTGTGAAATCATAGCTGCCCCTAAATTGTTTTGTACGGAATGATCAAATGTAGTTAAAGAGGAAATTGGCATTGCCAAAATATGTTGTTGTTGATCGCATTAGATATACTGCTGTTACCGTACCTATCTCAAACCAAATAAAAAATTGTTGATTGAGTTTACTGGTAAATATATTATTTTGAAAAACAAAACAGTTGCAATATCGATCAAACCACACTAAGTCTGCGATTTTTTTATTTTTTTTCAGCATTTGGAAAAACATACGTACCAGGTATAAAGGCTTTATTTAATATCTATATTATGGAGAATTATCTTTCTAATAAAATAGTTTGTATGGTTTCAGAAATAAGGCTCGTCCTAACGCGCCCTCGCGCGACACCGGTAATCGTTCTACCGTGAAGTTCTCAGAAATTGTTTTGTTTTAAAGCGCGCGTCGCGCCTGTTTGTGGGAGCCTTTAGAATACAGTTTCTTATAATCGGGACAGTTTGCTTACGAATCTTTAGATCGTAAAACCAATTGGGCCTTCAGGGTCGGTTGCCTGACGTCACAAAATCTATTATTTATCTATTGTTGTTGTTCATTGTATAGTTTTATCTATTTCTAATGCGATCAATTGATGTGTGCCTGCTTTGATGTTTTTTTTATAGTCAACATAGGTATATCTGTATGTGTTTTATGAGCAAAAACTATATGAGTATTGAGTTGTATGTGATTATATTGTTGTAGGTATGCATCTTTGTTGCTATACTGCACCCTAATGGTACGTAAGGCACGATCGCGGTCAGAATTGTAATCGGTTTGAAACAAATGTCTATTCCATTGCTTCATAAGTTCGAAAAAAATCTGCTCAACAACGTAACTTACGAACTTGTGCAACTTGTAAGCAATGGATTAGACATTTGTTTCGAAACGATCGTGTGGTGAAGCTGTTTTTTTTCGCGATTTCGTTTTGTACCTTAAAACTGTACGTCACCTTTAGGTTCATAATGATGAGTTAACAATAACTGATGAAGAAATTTCAGTTATTTCAATTACAATCTTGAATGATTGTATTACGTTCTTCTTTTCAATGTCCTTCGTTTACTAAGTACCTAAGCATTTTTAGACCAAAAATATATATTTTAATTTAATGCTGTAAGTATGTGAATATAGTATCATGCAGTGGTGGTTTATCCTGTATTGGTTATAAAGCACACACAGTAACAAAAAATAACGGATTAATTATATTTCTGGCACGTGTAGGTGTATCTGCTACATGATAAGAACTGATTTATAAATCACAATTATTATTAATTATTTGACGTAAACCATTATCAACATCCTGTGTTATTTAAAAAATATCCTAACTGTTGTTTGTTTGTTCCAGATAAGACTGAAATGTTCAATTATTGAAACGGTTTTCGAGTACCAGTTAAATTAGAACAAGGTCAGTACAATAGTGTTACTAATTAAAATTAACCAATTAATTCGCCTTGCCTTATACCACATCCATAGAAAGATACATTAGTTGTGTTGTTTTATTTCCTTTAATTTTTAAAGGCCACAAGGTCGATAATGTTTACAATGACATGAATAAATTAGAAGAAGTATGTACATACCTAGATGTTGGTACGCAAACTATTCTAATATATATATTTTTTTTTTTGTTGTTGTGAATTCGTCAAATGACTTCCCGCTCTGGGCGGAGCGGAAGGGCGTGTCAGACTTTTACTGACTAAAACCCACCCGTGTTCCTTCAGTTGCCTGTTGCCAGGGTCCCGGTATCCTTGGACTGAATTTAAATTGCCGTGAATACAAATGACTGAAATGATAAGAGAAATGCTTTTTAAAAGTACACATGGGTTTTTTTTTAATTTTCAGTAAAAATGCCGCGTGTCGACAACCGACAGCCGGCGGCGACCGAAGACTTCCGCCGGGTGCTAAGGGAAAAAGCGCTGAGCCATAGCCTGTTCTACTTGAAGCTGAGCGCAGGAGTGTCGCCGGAACACAAGCGGGAGGCGCTCGCGCACGCGCCGCGCAGGACAAACGGCAGTGCGGGCGTGCGCGCGCCGCCGACCGGCCGCGTCACTCGACAGGCACAACCGCGCGTCTCCGAACTCCTGCGTCGCTTCGAACCTGCCCCGATGCAGTACCTCCGCCCACCGCGGGCCTCGTCACCACTCGAAGACATCTCCTCCTCGGACGACGACGACAGAGCCGCAGTCAGGCGCCGCAGTCGCGACCTCAGCGACGACTCCGCAGTAGAACTAGAGACACGTCTGCGGAGACACTCACATCCTCGGGATATCACGCCTCCGCCCGACACGATGTCACCTAGAAGAGAGAGGACTTTGATTGAGGCTCATGATGTGGAACTGGGCCGAAGGAGTAGCGAGGGTTGTGAGATCAGGGGGCGATGCGTGAGGACACCCAGTGTGGTGGTGAGCGACTACTCTGACGGCGTGGTGGCGGTGGGTGCTACAGAGGAGGAGGTGGACTGGCTGAGGTCCAGGTCCCTGTCAGCAGACTCCGCGTGCTCGTCATGCTCCACGCTGTCCAGCCGCGATGACGACGAGTTCGAGTCTCCAACCCTGCCAAAAAAGGTGAGATTTCTTTCATTCTATCTTCTTATTTTTTCAGTATTTTTATACCTTTTATTAGACATTTTTAAATAGATCACAGCTAAAGTATTTATAAACAATTTACTAATTGAGTGTTTTGTGTCGTAAAAGCTTCATAATGAATGGCTATCAATTTTCTAATTGTGATTTGATACGTCTCTGACTCACTTATCAGACGCCACTTTCGAAAACACTTAAATATAACTTGATTGTTAAAAAATCTTCGCATAATTATTATCTTTATTTCGCTATTATCTTTAATTAAATCAACAATGGAAATTATATTTAGCGTAACATCTCAAATTCAGTTGACTTCATCGTCATCATTTGAAATGCATTAATTTATTAAAATTCACACATTATAGGCACTTCCAATTTCACCAATCTGAAATAATTAATTATTTAAAAAAAAAGCGTTCAATTTAAACCAAACTGACTAACGTCGACAGTCGAACATTTTTTTTAGTTCTTCATACCCTTCCATAAAAAGTTTTCCTTATTTACCTAAGCAGTTAGTGACGTTAATTATTTTGATTTGCTTATAAACTTTTATTATGCACGACAGCATACAATAATTTAGAGGGTTTGTGTTAACTGACCAGTAAGACGCTAAGCAGAAGATGGACAATTTGCCCGCGAGCAATTTGGAA
Organism: Lithophane ornitopus; assembly: GCA_948473465.1. Lineage (NCBI taxonomy): Eukaryota > Metazoa > Arthropoda > Insecta > Lepidoptera > Noctuidae > Lithophane > Lithophane ornitopus. The sequence goes on along the minus strand of OX419624.1, from coordinate 12,362,401 downwards.
TCGTATGGAAATCTAACGTGCACGCGGATATTTCCATATCGCGGATATATCCATACAATTCCAATTGAAAATTGTCCGAGGACAAATTGTCCACCGTATGCTCAGCGCCTAAAAGCTCAAGGGACTCTTGATAAAGATGAATTGGAAAGAGAAGAATCAACTTCCAAAGACATTTGAAGCTTTTCAATATGGGTATTTTGTTGTTACTTACTGTTTCTATTGAAGAGACAAGCCCTTTTTCATAAATGTAAAACAGCCCATCCAGAACGTTAAAAAACATTCCAAGGATTTTCTGGTCTTTGAAATCTATGTTGTTTTGATCATTTGTTAATAATGGTCGGAGCAAATACTTAACCAAATTCGGTTCTTATCTCAAAATCGGAATGAAATTCAATACATTCTCGGATATCGTGAATTAATGTAAGAATTAGCATTTACACCTATTTAGTATATTCAATGTTAATCTTTATCTTATCTTTAACTTTGCATTCTTATGTATTATTAACAAGATTTTTGGCATTGACATCACGTTTTTAACTTTCGAGTTAAGTAAGCAGTTTGGACCACATTTTTAAGGCAATTTATATTCAACTTTTGCGTATTTGTTAACTCTTTGGCCTGGGATCCCTTTTAGCATACTTGAATTTTTATCCAATAACGCGAAATTATTCTGCAAATAAGCAAATGCTGTTTTGCCATCATCACTACTGCTATTTTCATCAAATTTAACTCTGTCAATGCTCATTGCTTGTATAAAATCCAAATAATTGAGAATTAAAATATTTATCAAAACCGCAATATTTCCCACCAGCAAAATTCCATGCGCCAGATAATCGTCTCGCCAGGATGTTTGATTCCTCATATCCTATGATGGCTATAATCCGTAGGTTACAGTTATTTGTATGTAAAGCGGATGCTCACTTCCGTCATTCACGTGTCCAATGTTATTGTACATGGTAACTGGAGCAGGAACATATTAGTTACAGCGGTTGTACATAATTGACAATTGTTTTACATTGTTTGTGTACGGGGCATCATTGCAATGTTTGCAGCTTTTTATAGTTCGATGCCTGAGAAAATGTCTGCACTCTTCAGAGTATTTGGCTTAGATTCACCTTTGAGTGCAAATGGGCTACAATTTTAGTATTCCAGGTTTGGAATCGGTATCATTTTGTGTCATATATAGTCATAATGTTATAATAATGAATTAGCCTCAAACTTTATTTTATATGCATTAGCTGCTCTCAACCGAGATGAATATATTGTAAATTGTTGTACAAGGATATATTGTAAATTGTTTTACAGAAACTTTTGAAAGTATTTTTTTTTTAAACATAATTTTACCCGTAAATTCCAAGTCAAATACGTAGAAAGTAATCGAATAAGTTATCGCCTGTCGAGTACTCACGTGATTTAATAATGTCAGCATTGCTGCTCAATTAATTGCTTCGCTGATTAGGTGTGAAATTAAGACTTGTTAAGGCCTGTTTGTTAATCTGTTCTCATTGCTTTGGTCCTATAATGAGAATCGTTTTACTATCATTTACAGTTGAGGAAAGCTTTATATCTACAAAAAGGGATAAAAAAGTAATAGAAATGGTCGCATTTCAATTGGTTACAGTCTCGTCGCAGTCATTATTTTGATTGCTTTATTGCTTGATGCGGGTCCATCACCATGGTTCTTTATGGGTAAACCAATCAACCGTGCTTCAGTCCCTTTTTTACAATTGGAATGTGTGTAATAAAAACCAGCTGCCATAGCCTTTTGCTATAGCGCATTGTTACTTTTTAAGATGGAAAGAAGGATTTTCCTTAAGCATTTTACTGACAGAGATTCAGTTTCACAGATGCGCTTGAGCAATCCGCAGTCTGTAACAGTCAAAATGTCTTATAGGTGAGCCAAAATAATATGTATAGTAAGTAGTTATAGATAATTTGGCTGGTTATACCTACTTGATATTACAAGTAATTATTTTAATGGGAGTTCCTCAAGGTTCCACTTTCGGTCCATTGTTGAATTTGTAGCTCATTAGAGTTGATGATCGCACATTTAAGTTTTTATGGAAAACGAATAGCATATGTGTATGTATTCTTACCATCAGATATTTTTTAATGATTAGATGGAGATTGCATACTGACGTCAAACGCTAACCAAAATTTAAAAAAAAAACTTGTTTTTGTGACTTCCATTCTGTTTTTTTGATGTGTTTTTACTCATTATTTGAATAATTATCGATGCTCGCGATACCCTTAATGACGGTGTCACGAATTATGTGCATTCATTATTAAGCGTGCGTAGCGTAGGCTTAGTTTTAAGATCTGTGGAACTTTGCCTTTCTAAAGTATAATTAAGTGAGCTCTTCCTACTATTTCTAATAGAAAGTGTGGACTTGCTTCAATGCACTCTCATAAATATCATTATTCATATAGTCGAGAGAGTGTATTTTCTTTTATTCTAATGTTTAATGTCTGGGGCATAATGAAGTGAAGTAACGGCCAGAGTTGCTATGTCAAATGTTTCAAGAGTAACATGGATTTAGTTATTTAAATTCACAAAATCAATATTAACTAACTAAAATATTACATCAATGGCAGTCATAAATACAAAATTATCAAATTCCTCGTTAGTATAATAAATCTTATGCTCACCTTTGCTTATCTAGCTGTTACTATTTGGTTATGCATTGATGCAAAATTGACTATTTTAACAAGATGGAAGATTTTTTTAGATGTTCGCATACCTGTTGCTAAATAGGTAGTTCTAATGGAGATGATATTAATAAACATAAGTATTTATCCTTATAGCTTTCACTGATATTTGCTTAAATGCTTACCCAAGTTCTGCTGTACGATAAAATAAATGAACCTAAGCTCTTGAGCGTTATTTGAATTAAAAACCCAAAAAGTTTGTACTGTTCCATCACGCTTATCATCATTTACAAGTCAACTGCATTCTTCAAATAAATGCTCATCATCATGAATCACAATATATCCAAAACACTTGACCATCATGACAATACCACATGAAATCATAACAATTATATACTAACGAACATAAGGACCTTTCGGTGGCTAATTTCGGATGTCTCTCCAAACACTCCGTGTCTGGGGTCAAACTGCCGAAATGATATTTGAACACCCGTTTTCTGACGTCAACCGTGTCCATGAGACGTTCTGTCACAAGTCACAAGGCTCTTAAGACGATACTGTACCAACAGCTATTGTTATTATAATTTAAAAGTATTTGGTTTTTATAAAGCTTGAATATAAGCCATGTGAAATTGTGGATGAAACTATTAATGCTAATAAACGGTTTAAAATCTATGTGTACTTTTATGGCTATTATTGTGAAAATCTTATAGAGTTCATAGGTAGTATTTGTCAATTTCCATTGGGCTTCGTTCATACTGATCCCTAGATCGAACTCGCCCGCTTTTTATATGCCTATCAGCTACAAGAGTACAACGGACCGGGCGAGTTCGAACTAGGAATCAGTATGAACGAAGCCATCCATTGCTGCTTTGCTGACTTCTTCAAGGCTTACAATATTCTACTTACGTTTTTATTAATTTGAGAGATATAGGACAAAGGTCTTGCAACAGTACTGTAGGTTTATAAACATAACTATACTCCATTTGAAATAAGAGTAGACGTATAGATAAGCCTTTTTTGCATTCCGTTCAACCGATTTTGAATTCTATTGCGTTGGTGGCATGACAAATGGCAGCCGCAGTAGATAGTTGGTAGTGTGTAACTTTTTTGCTTTTAATGCTATCCTTATGCCTACGGTATATAAGTCAAAATCGGTTGAACGGACTGTAAAAGGGTTTGTTTTAATGTCTAATCTTATTTCAAATGGGGTATAGATCGATACTTTTTTATTTTCATTTCCATGGTTTATTTTGTTTATTCCATGTTTATGTTCATACTTTATCAAAACGGTACTCATTATTATTATGGCATTGATATTTATTATTAAATCAGCCTGAAAAAAATTAGCAACATTAATTAGTTTTTGACGCCGCATATTTAGTTTTTGTTACAGTTTTTGTGAGATTGACGTTCTCATTAATTTTGACGTCAGATACTGAACCGTCTTTTTCTTGTGTTAGGATAGGAAAAAATCTGTTTACGTTCAGTATTTTTTCTCAAAAATAAGTTGGCTACTGAAAGTGGAGTGCTTTTTGGCTTTGTTCATACCTTGTACGGGTCTGATTACAATTATGACAAATGCATTGTATATTACCATCCATATATCGTCTTCATGACGAGGTTTAATATAAGTATTATCGTTGAATACAGTTAATTAAGTTTAAATAAAAGCCTGTGCGTGCAGTATTATGTAGAGCTTTGTATCTCCGGCCACTGGTTTCTCTTGTGTAGCTTTCGATTGCATCAAATTGAGGATTGCTAAAAATTATACATTTCTTTTGTTTTCAACTGTTAACGTACTAGATTTTTTATATTTATTTATTATGCTCACAACGGCGTAAAATCGATTTGCTGCACAAACGCACTCGATTTGTATTTACATATTTAACGATGTTCAAGCCATTAATAATACATTCAATTCAATGACGTAGATAAACGATACATTACTAAAGGTTATAAAATTCACATTAACGTTCTTCTTGATAATGACGTCATCATAGATGATGCAAACTATAGTAAGTATGTTGGTAATCGAGATCAAACAAAAGGATTGGGGCTCGAGATGGTGCACAAAAAACGATGTGTTTAGTCGAGGTACAAATAAGTAGTCGAGTTGATTGTCGATACGTGGGTATAGTTGAACAATGCATAATATGATTGTCTCGTTTTCCGTCCGTAGTAAACTGATAGTTTTAATATTTTTTTATTCACTCGTCCCACCCATCATTGACGTCAATCGACCGGTTGCGGTTTGTATGTGTGAGTAACACGTTTGCGCTCACGCAGGGCTGTCGACAATTTTATGGTGTGTGAAACAGTTATCAAAGGCGTTTAAATTACTACTTAGACTAGTTATCTGTACTTGTGTAATTGTTATGCTGTACAGTTTTATGGTAATCATTATTAACGTCATTAATGTGCGTCTTCATCTCGTCAATAATAATTAAAATGCGAAAACACTTCCATATACGATTCGGTATGTATATGGAAGTTTTTGCGCATTTTAATTATTTGTTGTTTTATATATTTCTGTTTTATTAACTAAGGTGCACGTGCGTTCCATATTAATAGGAGAATAATACATATTTAACAATACTTATATGTACATTATTAGTCTGCTACTTTTCGAAATGACTCAATCGTAGCATTTTACGATTCGTAAAATGCTTATGTATCGTATGTTAATTATTATACTTCCGTTATCACATCCCGTTATGTAGATCTTAGTTCCCAGTCCACTCATTAGTTGCATTTGACTCATTCTCATTCAATGTAGGATGACTTGGATGTATCCAAGTCATCCTACATTCATATCAGAGTACAGTCTCTTTTTATACTCGGTTTGTCAGTGCTGGGGTCTGTATCTTGACAGTGATCTTGACTCATCTAGTAATTTTCTAGATAGGTACGGCTTGGCGTCAAATATCCCGCTCAGTGGCCATTCTTGTTTTGGCTTCCTGAAAAGGTCCACATTGAATTCTAGAAAAAATTGGTTTTTGAAGTTCATCGTCTCTGTCACTGTACAAGTGTACAGACATCTTTAGAAATATACTGTCATGCTGTCACACCACCGCCCACCACCACCATCATCCATCATCTCCACCAACCACTACCACCATCCCCCTTCTCCTACTCTCCACCACCCACCACCAACCACCACCATCAACCATCTGTTCCTAAAGCTCATTGTGTACAGCAGGTTTTTATTTTGACAACCCTACCACTATTGAGCAAGTGTCAAATCGCTTATATCCATACACGCTTATGTCTATATAAGCAGTTAAAATTTTGCATGTGTGCGAGCTGCATGTGCCTGCGCAGTGCATTCATATGATGTTCCTCCTTTCGGTTTATTGCTAGCACCATAAGTGATGCCATGCACATGACATGAGATAGATGACTGGAATGTGCGTTTTTTTTAATGAATACTCTTAGGAATAGTTTAGTTCTATCAGCGTTTGTAAATGATGGAGACTCTGATGTATTGTGGTTTTTAGCTAGTCATAGGATATATAAAGATGGTGGCAAAAATACAAAAAGTAGTTGACTGGACATTAATCAACATTTTCCCAAAAAAAATCTAAAGAACTTCCTATGTTTAGAGATGGGGTGCCCAGCCGCAATGTTGTATATCCTCCAATATACCCAGGAACTGTCTGAATAGAACGGTACAATACTTAAAAAATATTTTTTATTGTACTTAATAAGACAAGTACGAGTTTGTAAAGATAAGCCGGATGACTGGCAATAAATAAAGTTCCGTGAAGCTGTCAGAATCCAATTACTTGGTACCGACTTCCTCATTCTTGAACACCGTCCTTTTGTCTTTCCCCACGGTAGAAATGTTCAAAGTTCAAGGAGTCATTTTCCTGCCATTCCGAAGCATCTCTACATGAAATTACTGTTGTTGGAAACAGATTTTAAATGTCATTGGAATAATCAATGAGTTATCATTTGCATAAAAATACTGCGACACTAGCCGGCTATTTTTGTCATTACTTGCCTGTAAAGAGGATTTCATGTTGGATAGAGCTTTTATTTTCAGTGAGTCATTTTATTTTTAATGATGTATAGTCCTCCAGAACGTACTTTCGCTATGACGGCCAATCTCAACGGAGACTAGCCTTCGGAAGCCTCGCGGAAGATATTATAGTGCACAAGTGTGTGCGCAGACACAGGTGCACTCTCTCGTCCCTCACTGTCTTAGTCCGATGGGACGGCAATCCGACACGACCGGAGAGAGATCAAGATCATCATAATGATATCATGATGTAGATAGTAACCGAATCGTAGCTACGGAGTTGGCACGAAATTTCATAATATTAAAAACAAATGAACAAATACACCCTGTATAGCAAGAATGAATTCTGTCATGAAAAATGATAATTTGAAATCGTTAACTAAAGAAAACTGAGAAGAGCCTGAAAATATACATACGTAACCCTTAGAAGAAAAGCATGCTAACCCACAAAATGTTAACCAAAACTTTTTTAACCAAAATTGTGTGTCCTTTTAAAACAGGTCGCTCAGGACTCTTTAGATACCCTTGCTTATATTTTCGAAATAAATTGAAAAGTAAAATTCCTTGTTCCAGATGCTAAACGCTGATTGAGGGCCAGGACTCTTGAGCGACCTGCGAGTGGACATCGGCGACAATGGACCAACCACAGCTGGATCTAACTTGAATCTTTTGCTACATTCAAAGTTTCTTATGTATAGACTATAGACTTTCTTAGATAATTCATTTACTACCAGTGACATCTTCTATTTGACGTTTGTAAGACAGGTTGATTGATATTTGCGCGGGAATCGCTGCGATGACATTGGTGGTTACTTTTTAAACTTAGAACTCTAATCTAAAGACTCTGATACATATTTATTAAACTGTTTTTTTCTTTTTGTGATAATGAGGCGTAAGTGCGTCGTAGAATTTTCTTCTTTTTATAGAATAGGCAGCTTCAATGTGCGGAATATGAAAAAAAAAAAACTTTTTGCGCATACCGCGTAATAATGTATTATTAATAGAAGCTTATGATTTGGTAGGTAATTTATTAATTTTTCGTTGGTGTTTTCCTTTAAGCGCGTAGTGACGATTATCTTTTAAATATTCTCAAAAAGAAAATACTTTCGTGTTGATCATGATTAAATTTATATCAACGGCAAAATAGTAATTATTTATAAATAGGCAGGTGATAAAAACTGTGAACATAACAACAATAAAATTTGCTAAGATTGGCATAGGTATTATACCATCTTCATTTTAAAATATGTCCCAGTGATATTAATTTAATTTTAAAAAGTATTTGAATAATGTCATCTTAATTGACAGCTTTTTATGTTCTCTTTTCAAAACATGAGGTTTCCAGTGTCATTTTCAAAAATGTTATCGAACGATTCGGTCATGTTGTTTAGAAAAATGTATGTTAAATATTGAGATAATGAGGAAATATTTTTATCTTAAACGAGATGGATATGATTCCCAGACCAAATAATTGTTTTTGTTTTCCTATTGTTGCTTGTTAGGATTGTTATTTTAATTATTTTTATATACTTAGCTAATACTTATTGAGAATATACGTATAACTTGTTGCTACTCGATATGTATGGTATTGAAAACGATCAGACTATCATGTTAACATTCTTTTAAGATATTTGAAAACATAAAATACTGACATTTGAAAAAAAATGAGGCTATATTCTAAAATGATTATTTTTTGAAGACGAAGACGAACTTAGTCGATAATTTGAAATGGATTTGTTTACGATTGGAAATGATTTGAAAAACATTAACTATATTACTTTTGTTCCTTATATAAACTCAAATTATACAAGTAGATTAAACCGTTGACACTTATATACTTATATTGACATGTTTCAAATTCTGAGGTTTCTAGTTTTTCCTCTTTCCTCGTTTTAATTTAGACTTAAAACGACTCAATTCTTATGAAAATTACTATTATAACAATATTTAATTTATGATTCTCATAATTTTAGACGGTTACTACTAAACTAAGTTTATTGTACTATTTAATTTAATTATTTTACCGTAAAAGTATTACGATGTAGAGTAGACTTGTTTCTATTATTTTCTTTATTTAACAATTTATTGTAAAACTCATTCAATCAAGAATAACAAAGAATAACAACATATCATTTCGTAGTTATTTAATATTTCTTAATTGTTAGTGTCGAAAAGTTTCCCTTAGTGATATTATTTTATACCAAAATATCTTGCCTTATGAGATTATTTTAATAGTAATAATAATAATGTTCTTGTTTTAAAACCTCGACCAACAACTCTGGAGGCTCTCATTGCGCGGCTGGGTCATAGGCTTGATTCAGAAAGCAGTACTCCTGGACACAGCACGCATAGGGAGGTGGTTGGGCTACTAATTTTTATATTTTTAAATGTTTTTAAAATGTTTTGTATAAAAATATTTAAAAATGTAAATAATTAGTATTGAAACTAAAGAAAGGATAATCTTAATGTTCTTGGTTATTAATTATTAAAGAAAACATTCCATACATTTTAATAATGCCTTTTATTTTATAATCGAGTTATTTGTATTTTGGTATCAATTCTGAAAATGATTATATTCTACTTTAGACTTTTGCAGTTTGCAGCATTATGTTTTAATAAATAAATTATTGCTAATGTTAAAATTATTGTTACTTACTACATATGTAAATGCTGAATAAAATTTATTCATTGTTTATTTGATTTACGTAATTTAACTAGAATTTTCCTATAATATTATTATTTAATAATTTTACCTGTGTCTCTCGTAGGTATAGTAACCAATAAATTGCGTGGCTAGTAGGCGCTAATGTTCCACTACACAATTAAAGGTATGGGTTGATTGAGGGAAACAAAACTAGTTTTAGCATCTTTGTGGTAAAACAGTTGGAGCTTGTTGAACTTGAAGGAGCTTGTTGGAACTTGTTCCTGATTAATAAGAACCTATGTCTTCATGAAAACCGTGGATACCATCGTATAATCACTTGTTTATGTTTTATTTTAATTCAGTGAGATATTTTATTACTAAATAAGTACCTCCTAACTTATGTAAACGGTGCAGAATGCCCTTTTGATACACATATCCATAAATCTATGACAAAACCCGCAAATTAGGTCACCGCGAATCGTTTTAAAAACGAAACTATTCAATTTATTATCTTCGCTATAAGCGATAGAGTTTAAAGTCGATTGCAGAAGATCAGAACTAATTTCCTTTGTTCGAAAGCCCTTTCCACACAATGACATAACGCATGCGTGAATGACGCGCGAATTGACCTCGACTGCGGCACGTGGGAATGTAAGATGTCTCGCTCTAACACCAGACTAACCTATGGGGCGATTTAAAAAGCATTCGAAATAAGTATACCTGTCTCTTTTCAGCGTTATGTTTCTTTTTTCCATGTAAAGGTCATAAACGAGCGTAGGTACGTACCTATTATTGCTGGTTAGTTTAGTATCGATAAATATTAAGAATGCGATAGGACTACTAGAATGTAATCGCTCAAATCGTGTCTGACAAAAAGGAAAAAAAAACTGTGGAATGCTTCTTTCTCATGTAGTTTGTCAAAAAATCTCCAAAGAAGCTATCTTTAGTTGAAGAACAGAAAAGTCTGTAAACTTACAGGACTGAAATGTTATGTTTCAGGAATTCACTTTCATTATTTCTTACGAACTATGAGATGACTCTACTCCATTTTAGGGCCATTTAGGTAAGCCTTGTTGATAACGAAATTTCTTTAAAAATGGATAAATCGCTCGCTTTTCATAGTTTCGACTTTAGTCCTGAAATCAATGACAATTCACCCCATTTTGTGAATTTTTGGTTAGACTCACTGTTGCGTCACAGATCTCCTGAATCTTGGGAAAGATGTGATTGTTGACCAGGATGAGGACATAGGGGTCTGTCTTTGCAAAGCTTAGATACAAATCATTCATAGATATCCACATTAAATTCGGTAGTAACACGTTTTAACCGTCCCAACCCGCGCTGGGCCTGCGTTTTGGATTACCCTCTTCCTCTCACAGAGTGAAGGCCTGTGTCCCAGCAGTGGGAAAAGAATAGGCTGATGGCTGATTATGCTTTTAAACACTGGTACACATAAAAAGGAGTGCTTCATCTACTCATATTCAAAAGAATTAGCTATTACGATATTGAAAGTAAATATATTAATAGTCAAGAGTGGACTGCGTGTACATCTATCTAGCAGGCTGGATTTGTAAGGTACATAATAGTATCTACACTCGCAACAATCTAAGAAGTCCGTTTTGACGTTTCGTTCTCGTACATGTAATAAAGCGTTAAGCTTTGAGAATCAGTTTTTATCAATGTAGATAAGTCGTAAATTACAAACTCTCTAAGTATGTAATCGATATGTCTCGAGAATCAGTTTATAAGAAACAATTTTTTTTTTCCATCGCTACACAAAGCATTTTGATAGCTGTCAAAACGGACTTCTTAGATTGTCGCGAGTCTAACTCCGAGCACTACTGGGCGATCTGAAAGTATAATAACAATAAAAATAACCATAAGGGGCCCTCTAGCTAGACACTTCATAAACGTCATTTAATCAAAAACTGTCAAGTTACAAAATATATCTTATTTATTTTATATAGGTAAAAAATAATGTCCTTACGTAAACCTATCACCTGCTGATAAATCTTCCTCAGACTCTTACTGACTAAAACCCACCCGTGTTCCTTCAGTTGCCTGTTGCCAGGGTCCCGGTATCCCTTTCGGACTATTCCGCAACCCTGGCAGGCATCGGTCCTAACGACCCCGTCAGGTGTGCTGACATCTCTTTGAGGCGCGCGTGGAACAAGACGCGCCATCGACCCGGGCCTGGTCCTTATCGGACGGCGAGCTACCCATCTTGCTGGGGCCTGCCAGATAGGTACACGCGGATTGCGGCTGTATTTTATACTTACAAAGGATACCTAATGCTTACGAAGAGCACTTCCATCGAACTCCCGCATCGAACTTTTTACCAACAGTTTACGTTAACACATTCTAATTAACATTTTACTATGTTCTTAACCACAGTTTGCGAAAAAACACTCTTTGTTTTATCAACAATAGATGCATTTGCATCAGCCATAAGCGACGGTTACATCATGAGATGTAATCACATAAAGCTATGACGTAAACGATGTTTAATAAAGTATCTTCTTGAGTATTGTTGGGTGCTCGTATAGGTACAGATGGTATTGAGATAGCTGTGCTTGTTTTATTTGTACGACGTTCTCGGCTGCCATTTGTAGATCTTTACAGTTGTAACTGGTCGTCAGAAGCCCGAAAGTCTGACAACCAGTCTTATCACGGGGTATTGTGTTACACATTTAGGGGTATGAGGAACAGGGTGTAAAGTTCACTCATACTCCATAGAAAAGGGAGGATCCTCCGACCAGACGGGTGTTGTGTCTGGTGGGCAACTGCCCAACGATTGATGTTGGGTTCTCGTATATATGTCCACTGCACGGTAAACTTTAATTGCGCGATGCAGGATTTATGTGACGTCTGTCTGACGTCAGGTCTTTGATGCGTAGTTCGCATGTGGCGATGTAGATACCGCCACACACAGAAGCCGACCTCAAATTAGTTGGAAAAACGTAATATTTCGTTCTTATGAAACTTATGTTTTTTTACCTCTGCTTATGATTGCTTTAGATATGTTTTACGTAGTGTTTTTTACATCGCTGATCTGAGTGTCTAATTTTTATAAAGGGTATTAAAGGGTACAAAATAATACGCAAGTCAAAAACAGAATATTGCATTTCAACCTGTACTACGAACCCATTGCTAGATTAACCCAAAATGGTCTATGTAGGGCTGTAAAACAATAACCGACATCGTATCAGAATAATATTAAAAATTAAAGGTCACCTTTACGGCTAAGTCAACCAAAATCAATCTGCCTAGCCTTATCCCAACTATGTTGGGATCGTCTTCCAGTCTAACCGGAAGTTGAATACCAGTATTTCACATGGAGCGACTGCCTATCTGGCCTCCACAACCCAGTAACTGGGTAATACGATACCCCTTGGTAAGACCCGTAACAACTGTCAAAGATCCGCGAATGACAGCCGGGACTAGTGTTGCCAGGTCCAATTTGTTTTAAATCGGGGCAGAAGGTAAAACAAATCGGGATTTAGGGTTGTAGATCGGGACAAAAAAAGACACTTCGATTGTTTATGATTGTGCCATTTTTGGAGCGGCGCCGGCGTCAAATCTTTATTTTGCACTGCTGCCTTCACTACTTCTTTGACTTCACATTCTTCTTCGTAGAGATCCATGTCGAAGAACGTTTCAATTTTTAGATTTTCGGGCACGTTAACCATTGAGGTGTGTGTCTATGATTCGTCCTGGAGATGTATCGATTTATCGGGTCATTTAGTGTCCCGATCAGGTGCAAATCGGGACGCATCTCCAGACCCCTGAAAATCGGGACGTCCCGCGCAAATCGGGACATCTGGCAACCCTAGCCGGGACCAACGGCTAACGTAAAAACCTAAATAAAGCTAAGTCAATCAAAATTTTAATTACTTGATGGATGTCATTTTAACTGTTTTGCATAGATTCGAAAATTCGAAATGCAATACAACTACTTATCATTTGGGGAACTAGACCCTTAATCTACTTACATCAATCAATCAATCTGCCTAACCTTTTCCCAACTATGTTGGGGTCAACTTCCAGTCTAACCGGATGCAGCTGAATACTATACCTTAATTTACATTATGGTAACATAATTATGTGTTTTCACATAACAGTTTTCATAGAATTAAACAAGTAAGCATTACTCATGTCCGAAAAACATTTTTGAAAGCGATTCTATGAAAAACCGTCGCTCGGTCGTAGGATCGTCATCATCTATGATAATGTGATGTCATGTTGCAATAAAATTATCACGAGTATGGATTAACGACATGAATCACATAATACAATGAAACTGAAGCTTTATAGCGCGTAGTAAAAATTTAGGTACTTAATTTAATGAGTGGTTTTTTTCTAAGAGTATCTAGAAAACTAGGTATCCCGAAACTATTTTGAAGCCTTTTGCGATTCTTGCCCATTCTCCATAAATTCACTGTGGAGAAGGAAATTCTCTTTTCTATCAAAATTTTCCTTCCGTGATACCCACATTCATGTTGGCTTTATTTATATTCTGGTAAAATGTTATTCTAATAAATGGTAATTTTAAGTATGAAATGAAAACTATTTTTTTGCGGCTATCGAGCGCCTGCCAGTCACTACTTGCGCTCGCGCATGTAGCAAGATATCGCTAGAGAGTAACTTTTTGCAGCACAATATTGCTCTGAGTTTTCCATAAGGCATGAAAGAAAATGCGTATGGTCGATCCGTAGAGAACATTCAAATTTTTCATACGTAGGTAGGTACTTACTACTACACACAATTCATTTAAAACTGCTGCTGGGGTGTTTGTTGCGCCACTTCTTCTTCCCAGCTAAAGCACTAGGAAGTGGGTGAAGGGCGGACGTTTTGGGGGACCGTCCTATGTAATTTTGACGTTTAGAAAGTGCTGATTCTCAGCCTAGTTTGAATAAATGACTTTTAATTTGTATTGAATTTTGTAACACTATTAGTTATTGGTAGTCATACATAATATTGTAAGTAGAAACAAATATTGGTATGCCTGGAGCAGAAAAAGCTCATAGGTAGGTATTTATATTTTATCGATATCGAAATTAAAATATTTTTTTCGGAAATCTCTTTACCGCCATCAATATAGATATGATGGCGGTAAAGAGATTTCCGAAAAAAATATTTTAATTTCGATATCGATAAAATATAAATCGAAATTAAAATATTTTTTTCGGAAATCTCTTTACCGCCATCAATATAGATAAGTTCCATATGTGACAAACACTTTGGCGTCTACTTACTCATTGCTTCATTCGTAAACATAACATGTCAAGCAAACTACTTAACTAATCTATCAATGTTCGTCAAATTACCATTAAGAACCGTTACAATTTGTGACAATTCTATAACATAAAATATTGTGACAGCATGTGTTTGGCTGCTTATCGAACTATCGATAACATACAGGCGACCATCTGTAACTGTCACTGTTAGCCGACAGTTTCAATACACATATACCAACAATTTTCTCAATATAGGCAAAGCAATGCGTACCTACGATATATTATTTTGTATCACAATTTCATCACGAAAAACAAATTAGTCACAAAAATATGGCCGATGAAACATACCCTTTTAAATCATTCGCTAATATGACTCAAATAATAATTAAAAACGTGTTATTACTTACTTATCAATACACATAAAACTGTGTCAAAGTTCTAAATTGCACTAGATGGAAAGCGACTTAGAACTTTTTCAAAATAAATCTTCGTCTCGAGAAAATCTAAAGAATTTTCTCGTATTTCGTATTAGGCGTTGAGCGTGTGCTAGAGAATACCAATGATCGATATTAGTCGAGTATCGATTGAAATGAATCGATTTAAAACAATATTGGTGCGGGAGATATATGAGGTGTCAACGCGTGATTTATTTGCGTGCCTGTGACGATGTTGGTGCGTGTGAGTGCTGCTACGAAAGCGTGGAAACGGAGCTTTTTAAATAAAATTATGTGATCTTTGATCTTTATATTTATTTCTTCAGGATTAAATGGTTTTCATTTAAAATGACCTCGTGCGCAATACATTCTAAATGATACAATACGATAGACAACAAAAATATAGTTTTTTAAGTAAAAATGTAATTCATGAAAATGCAATTACCCAAAAGCTGTGCTTTTCTAATATTAATATCAGTAAATAAATAAAAGCTTATCCAATTTGTTATGTTAATCTCTAAACGCCTTGGGTTGCGCCCTAAGATTTCTACCCTCTGGAGGTAGTAAACTACTGCTTTACAATTTTCTAGTTTATCCTGAAGATTAATCATTTAATTAGAACTCCTTCCAATTAATGTTGACAACATTTTAGTACCTACCTACTTATTAAGAATTATATTAAAAATAAGTTGTTTGCTGAAAATACAGTAACAATTGGTGGTTTATGCACAGGCATTTTGCCTGATGGAACAATTTACAGACGAATTATGTATACTCCATTTGAAATAAGATTAGAAATTTAAACAAACCTTTTTACAGCCCGTTCAACCGATTTTGACTTCTAAAATATTTTTCAAATGCAACTAAAATATTTTTTAAGTATCTCCTCCATATTATGTGAGCTTCAAGAAGTAACTCAGCAAACGTAGGTAAATATTGCAGTCTAACTATATTATGTTACGTAATACAGACGTTTTTTCATAAAAAGTATCATTTTGGTTTCAATAGATGAGTGAAAAAGTAGATTCTGCAAACTTATTTATTGCAGTTGCGTTGAAAATTGTGACTTGATGAAGTTTATTACTACGTATTTTCAACTAGCAATAAGTGCTTAAAGTAATTAAGGGACCGAAATCATTTCCAACTTTTAAAAGGCTACTAAAGCTCCACCTGATGAATGTTTAAATTGTAAGTTTTTACCGTTTTTATAACTTAATTTTTGAATTAATACCAAGCAAAACCGTCGCTTATCTTAATTATTATGTTTTTCCTCATAGTAGTGAATAATTGTATTATTTTGAGCGAAATAAATTTCTTAAACCGTAAACCGTAAATAAATATTAGTGCCTAGTTTTCTTGGTGATCAATGCAGTGAGGTTTTTACTCTGCAGGCAGAGGGACAATAGGCTGGTATTATTATACTATTACACTAGCTTTCACCCGCTGCTGCACCCGCGTGAATGTCGGAAATTATCTCACAGGAAAGTACTATCTGTGCGCCAAATTTCAGGCAAATCCCTTCAGCCGTTTTTGTGCCATTTTCTACAATCATCATCATATTTCAGTCAATTTACAATTTATGGTTGAATATTTTATTTATAGACACAAGATAGACATATATTTACATAATTTTGAAAGCTTACAGACTTACAATAATAGTAATAATGTGTACAATTCAATTTTTATATATACTTCATTCGAAAAAAAAAAACGTTTTGTAGAAGGTATAATTTGTTGAATTATATACCTAAACCTTCCTCATGAATGACTCCTACCATTGGTGAAAACCGTACGAAAATACGTTCGGTAGTTTTACAGTTTATCGCGGTCAGACAGACAGACAGGCGCGGCGGGGGGCCTTTGTTTTATATATATTAGTTAAATACGTAGTGAAGGAAACAAAGTCGCATTTCGTGAGAGCTATGTTTAAGTGTATAATTTACGAATTTCTTCTTGTTTTTAAAATTACGGTAATTATAGATTTATAATTAGCAGCTTCGTATTAGTAGCGTTTAGACATTATATGTAAAATGATTGACAAACATTTAAGGAATGGCAAAAGGTCCCAACATATTTTTTAAATTAATTCTTAAATTAATCTAATCTTTAAACTTACAAACTTAAAATACTTAATAATAATATGTGCAAGTATATAAAGAAAGGGGGGGGGGGGGGAATAATCATTAAAGGGCATCAAAAAATTCGTCTGCATCGCTGTCAACAGGAAAAGTGCCCTAAAGGCTGGTAGCATTGCCACGTTGTATAGTAATGCCGATTTTTTGGCCAAAAATTCTTAAATTGGATTGTAATAACTTATGTTTCAACAATGTGGCATGGGTAATAAGTCCTTTGCCTTTCATGATGCGACAAAGTACTTCAACTGGAAGCTGCTTTGCAATGCATTCCGAAATAAGTAAGATGATATTGCATTAAGCTGATATCAGACGTTGCACTGGGGTGAATAATGTTCATTTTTGTTTCATTCCATGTTCACATCCTACATTGACAAAATGAAATGGGAATGAACGTTCATCCGCTCCTTTCATTTCATTTTTCGAGTGAAAGATGCGGCAGTGCCACTGCCACTCTTTTAGTTCATTTTGTGTTCAAATTCGAGTGAAAGACAAAAATGAGCAAAACGTGATGCGTCTGATATCAGCATTACGATTGTAATTCAAGATCATTCAAGATGAATGCCTCCTGCCTTTATGTGGAACAGTATAATGATTATAATGAATGAACCAAATTATAGTCGAGAGGTAATTGAAATAAATTGGGCGTCATTCTGATTGACAGTAATTGCAATTATAATAATAATCGTCGTCTGACGAAAAAGCCCATTACATTGCGAACGGTAGATTTTTATTGAGAAAAGGGGCATTTATTTAGCACTTAACATTTATTTATGAATAAACTGCACGAGTTTTTGTATTTCTATGTATATTCTCAACATAATTCTTTATTTAAAAATAAATATATTATGTATTTCTTTTTAAATAAAGAGTTATATTATTTCATTCTTAGCACGTTATATAATAGGTATCTATCGTATTGCATATTAAACCTATAATGTTCCCACAGC
The DNA here is from genome assembly GCA_948473465.1 of Lithophane ornitopus. Lineage (NCBI taxonomy): Eukaryota > Metazoa > Arthropoda > Insecta > Lepidoptera > Noctuidae > Lithophane > Lithophane ornitopus. The sequence goes on along the minus strand of OX419624.1, from coordinate 12,344,331 downwards.
TGGGACAAAGGTCTTCTCTCTGTGAGAGAGAGTAATCCACCACGTGGGCCCAGTGCGGGTTGGTGGAGGTCCCACGTCTTTCAAATGTTGGTTCTAGGACATGCCGGCTCCCTCACGATGTTTTCCTTCACCGTTTTGAGAGCAGTGGCGATGAAATAATTTACACAAAGTAAAGCGCCTGTCACGTTCGAACACCCGACCTACCAATCGTTAGTCACTGCCGTTACCACTGGGCCATCAATGCTCTTGCTGGGCTACCACTGCTCTTGCTGGGCTACCACTGCTCTTAACCGTAATGGGACTTTCATAATTATGGAAGTGGTGGGTTATGACTGATCATGATGGGAGGTTAGTGCGATGTGGATTCGAGATTGAAGTCTCAAACTACATCTCACCTTAAATCGTTATTCCTTTGTTTCGTATGGTGTAGGTAGTGACGGAATGAGGACAAAAGAGAATACTTTTAAAGAGGTATGAGGAACAGGGTGTAAAGTTCACTCATACTCTATAGAACAGGGAGGATCCTTCAACCAGATGGGTGTCGTGTCTAGCGGGCAACTGCCCGACGATTGATGTCGGGAAGTTATACATAATTTTCGATCGCGCGGTAAACTCTGTTTGCGCGATGCAGGATTTGTGTGACGTCAAGTCTTTGGTGATCTAGATGCCGATATAGAGAATGTAACCGAGAGCTGTTGCATGTCCTGGCATCATTATGATCGGCAGATCAGTAATAATAACATCTCATTAAAAATTACCAGTGGTAACGGCAGACATGATTATTTAAAGACAATCTTCATTATTTTAAATAATATTTGTATTTATTTATGCAGGCACTTAAGTTTATGGGCCTACGGAAATGTAAACAAACAACTTTAAATGATACTATAACCAAGGAGAGTCTTTAGTTAAACGTAAAAAACCGCTCAAGGGTTCCGTAGTTGGGATGAATTTATCCCATGAATGAACTTACAATTGTAGTGGAACAACATGTGTTCTCCCATAAATTCAAATTGAAAATTATGATTCACCATATTATTATTTTAAAACCTTAGACTTCATATTATAGGTTTTTGTGTAATCTGTAAAGAAATAATTTCTGTATTTTTCAAAAATGGACAATTTTCATAAATATCTTTAAAACTATTTATTTAAAAAAAATATGCTTGACTTCACATCCAGATTCACAACTCACATTTCCATTTGATATGTCACAAGGTACAGAGGGCATATAAAAAAAAAAATCTTATCTTTCTCCTAAAAGTGAGAAATTTTTCATAATTCATTTATCGTCTGTGTATCAGTCCATTAGATTCCGAGCAAATTAGCTGTGACAGATGGACAGTCAGACACACGGATGATCCTATCGGTTCCGTTTTTTCATTCGGACGTACGGAACCCTAAAAGATAACACACCCGGAAAAGATGCTGCGATTTGCAATTTTTTATGAAAGTAGTCAAAAATATTTCTTGTTTTCAATATTTCTCATATTATCACATACCTACCATACAACGCTTATTCGTTAAAAGGTTTAATCCAAGAATAAAGCGAATTTTATTAGTAAACATGGTTTTGATTCTCGCGCAACACTGTCTCACGAATTTAGAAGCGAAACCATACTTTTACTTTATTTCTCGGATTTGCAATCTATCGGCAATTCACCTCGCGTTATGGTGGTTATGAAGAAAGCAACCACTTTCACATAGGACTCCGTCATTGACAGCCTGTTTGTTTCCTAAACATATTTTGTAGACTAAACTCATGATTGTGTTGTGTCTACTAGCGATGGGCGTTGAATCAACGAACTAGTTGAATCAACGTACGGTAACGTTAACTGTTTACAAATTCGTCAACGACGTTTATGAATTTAACTCGTTTATTATTCGACTAAATTCGAGAACGCAAACGCAACGAACTGAGCAAAGTAAAAAACTGCCATTGTAAATAACATCATACATTGCGAGCGACGGTCATGTCATTAACTGAATGAAAATGTTTCAAAATTAGCATTATAATCAGGTCAGTAGATGTAGCCCAGAGACTAATTTAGTTCAACTCGTTGAACGTCGCGGCGTTGAATAAAAACTGTTGAATGAATTAACGGTTTACTTTGTAAGTGCACGTTACCTCGTTGACGAATTTAACTAGTTGATCAACTAGTTGATGAAAGTAAATCAACGTTGACGTTTCGTTAACGGAAAAACCTTCAACGACCCATCGCTATGTCTACCAAGTTTACTTAGCAAACTTAGCTGCAATAACATCCTTTATGTAATGAACTTATATGTGCAAGTTACGTAGTAAGTAGTAATTCTATAACTTGTTCTTTCTTCAATGTGCAACTTGTAAGTTGCTCTGCATGCTTTAATAGTACGTTAATCTGATATTTTAACAACATTTTTTTGTTTGTCACGAAACTGGTTTATGGTTTTTGTAGAGACTTGTAAACTTTTTTTTTTTTTACTTTAAAAAAAATAAATGATTAACTGACAACAAGGAAGAGATATCAAAATGCTCCTTTGGAATATTTGCTTTTCCGAAATGGCCTTTACAGCCTTCCAAGGGCCTCTGACTTGGCTTCACATGCCGTCGAGAAATATCTCTCAGACAAGCCGGTTTCCTCACGATGTTTTTCTTCACCGTTTTTAAAGCAAGTGATAATTATACAATACGCACATGAATCCGAAAAGTCAGAGGTGCGTGTCTTGGGTTCGAACTCGAGATTTATGACTTGGCAGTCCGACGGTCACACCACTAGGCTCTATCACTGCTTAATAGTTAATAACGTATGGTTACTTCTATTGTATAGTATCTAGTTTTTCTAACTGACGGAACAGACTTTGACAGACAGTGCGGCTGGGGAGTTTGTTGCGCCACTTCTTCTTCCCAGCTAAAGCACTAGGAAATGGTGAAGGGTGGGCGATTTGGGGGACTGTCTTATGTAATTTTGACGTTCGAAACGTGCTTATTCTGAATTGGCTTTAGTTGGTAGGTACGTTGTCAGTCCTGGCGAAAGTGTGGCACATTCACGAAGACTATAGCCAAATTATTGTTGAAAAAACATTTAAGTTACAGGGATCAACGGATACTACCAACACCTTAAGCGCCGGAACAGCACATCAACCAAACTAAACATTGTTAATTAACCGATTACCATCACTCAGTGTCACTCCCAACACTAATTGAGACCATCCATCAAATTAAAACTAGAAATACTGTTACAATTTTAAAAGCCGACCATCAGACAACCCGTCCTGTCACGCATATGCGTCCCTATTCGCCAAAAAACTTGCGATGTCTCGGTCCCACGTCTCACAAACTTATCTTAAATCATGAATTAATCGGTCGCAGGCTGCGGGGCAAACCGAAACAACACTATCTCGAGTACTACGCCAGTAGTTGTACAACCACTGAACCGCTTACACGCATTCGTATTACGCGATCGAATTCCGAATTTAAAATTCGATTTTTATAGTGATGTGTTGATGAATCGATTTGGAGTGCATCAATCCGATCGGTGACAGTGCTCGGTTGTATCGAATTAACTGTCAGTGCGGATAATTATAATCAGTGCAGTATTGTGTTACATTTTAATGCAGATTGACGTAAAGCAAGTTTGTGACATGTGAAGTAACTTTAAAGCGATCGGTAAAGATATTGGTATTATTGCTATAACTTTGTTCATGTTATTTTATGTTTTTTACCTAAATCCAGCGTAAATCAATATTATAATTTACTTCCAAAAACATTTTGATTACAGACCATAATAAAAAACAAAAATATTGACCTCAAAAATATCTCGACTTAAATCGATCATGAGATCGATAAATCAATTCGAATCGAAACCGGAAACGTCTTAAAAAGTAACAGTCTGGCATTCAATTGTTTACATCGAGCAAAACAAACATCGATTTTTAATCTCTCTGATAATTGACCGCCTTTTGGTCCACTATCAAGAATATTTGATTGAAATAATCTAAGAATTGATCTTCGCGCTTACCGTGACGCTAATTGCCACAACGGTTTATCGATATCTCATCTCGATTATTTTCGATTAACGAGATATTAGAACTCGCTCGATTGTGGAGTGTGAATTACATGAATGATTTAAATATAGAACTAAATTACTAAATTAAAAAGATTTTTCTATTCTTATGTTACTATCCTGCCAATGCCTTTTATAAAACAAGTCATAACTAAACTATTAGCTGATAAAAGAATCTTAAACATTTTCTTTTAGCTCAGTAATTTCGTTCATCTGCGACGAAAATCTCTCGGATGTGTAAAATTTCCAAAATCCTTCAAGTCCTCCGCGCGAAGGAGGTACCTACTACTTACATAGGTATTTACATGACTGGAGAAATGTGGTGCAGTATATACTTCAGCTTACCTCTTTGGGGTTATGGGGGAAAATTTTATCTCAAGCCTCATTACCAAGTAACATAACAAGTAACCTCTTATTTACATAATCGGTTGTTAAATGTTGATACTTTTGATTGACACAATTGTCTATTTATTTAAACTGAAGGTTAAATAGACGTGACGTGTTAAATAGGCTCGGTTTTTCCGTTATGTACAGAATCCATCAAATATAAATAAATAGTGACTGTCCATTGAGGAAAAAGAAGCTCATTAACAAATAGAGAAAAAATTATGGGGTGAAAGTGATGAACAAAGATATTTTATTTCTATACTCCATTTGAAATAAGATAAGACATTTATATAAACCTTTTTTGCAGTCCGTTCAACCGATTTTGACTTCTATTGCGTTGGTGGCATGACAAATGGTAGCTGCAGTAGTCAGTTGGTATTGTGTAACCTTTTTTGCTTTCAATGCCATCCTTATGCTTACGGTATAGAAGTCAAAAACGGTTGAACGGACTGTAAAAAGGTTTGTTTAAATGTCTAATCTTATTTCAAATGGAGTATAGATATCCGAGATAAATTATTGTGATAATTCAAGCATAGTTTTAAATACATCCAGCTTATTTTCTAACTTCTGAATACATCTCATTATACATAACGTATACAGGGTGTTAGGGTAGACACCGTTATCCTTGAAACTTGTGGTTTAATAATATACTTTTTCTATGGGAACAACCTTGAAATCGCAAAAAAAAAATAAGCTGTTCCATACATTTATGTTCACTTAAATCGACAAAATGTATGGAAGAGCTGATTTTTTTTTGCGATTTTGAAGTTGGTCCCATAGAAAAAGTATATTAGAGATGACACCAAACAACTAGTTTCAAGGATAACGGTGTCTACCATAACACTCAGTATATAATTATGCTTATTATGTGTAAAAACGCACACGAAGGATTGTAATGTACCACCGTACAATATTTACAAAAAAAAACGACGAAAAAAACCCGTTTCTTGTAAGGGGACGGGATTAATTTAATTTAATTTTTATTATTTGTTGGTATATATAATTTCAACTGTCTACCTAATACGGTTCATGAGATTCAGCTCGCTGACAGACAGACTGACACTGGAGCTTAGTAATAGGGTTCCGTATGGCACGCATACTGAAAATAGCGTTTAACCATCCACTGTAAAGTGAAAATGTCTTTTCTCGTCAACCTCATATGTATTGACTATGAAAGGATGAAAAACCCAAAAATACATTATTCCTAGCTTCTTCTTTTCGTGTGGTGACTAAACTGGTGTTAGAGTTTTAAAGCCGCCCAAGGGCCTCTGACTTGGCTTCATATGCCGTCGAGGAATATCTCTCTGGCAAGCCGGTTTCCTCACGATGCTTTCCTTCACCGTTTTTAAAGCAAGTGATAATTATACAATACGCACATGAATCCGAAAAGTCAGAGGTGCGTGTCTTGTAGCTTTCCTAGATGGCTACACAGAAACATTGTATTTTTATACAGAAACACCAAAACAAAATCATATCAAATTATCATAGCTCCTGAAAAATTTCTGAAAGCACGAACATCAGTCAGAATTTGTCTATTTTTCAGCGATATCAACATGTTAAAACTTACGTCACAAAAAATTAAACAATCCATAAATATGGCGGTTTGTTAGCAATATAAACAGGGCATAGACAACATGGTAAGCACATGTTGTCCCAGACATGTAAAGTGTGATGATGGGTAAATGGCTCTCAGAATTTTTATGTGTTACATATTAGTATAATGTAAATTATGACCAAAGTATGATTTTCGAGGGTAAAGTACACTTGTAAACTTGCCACAGTTTATCAACGGATGGGTAACCGGCGCTCACGGTCTTTTAAGTTAAGGTGAAGAAAGATGTATTCTAGAATACCTGCCTACATATTGTAGCGAAATAAAAAATAATTCGCCACGTACGTACCTACGTTTAATTTGTCATTTTCAGTGGATAAAAAAAATACAACGATAAAAAAAAACTTCCAGAAATGGGGATCGTAGAAAATAATTCGAATCGCAGAAAGCATTGCCGGTAGATCCGTTTATAAAAAATCGCATGGGAATAACGTAGACGCGTATTATAAAGCTGACGAGTTTGTTTGTTTGTTTGAACGCGCTAATCTCAGGAACTACTGGTTGGAATTGAAAAATTCTTTTAATGTTGGATAGTCCATTTATCGAGGAAGGCTATAGGCTATATACCATCACGCTACGACCAATAGGAGCCGAGCATAAATGAAAAATGTTGCAAAAACGGGAAAATATATTCCTTTTTGAGAGCTTCCGTTGCGTGCGCTGCGTAAACGGTTTAAGTTACGCAAATATCATGTATATGGAATTGTTCCTCTTTAAAAGTTCTAAAAAAAAGTCCGCGACAGCATATGTCTATCTTTTAAGATTGACTCACTATAACCTTTTTTTATGGTAATCAATATTTTTCGAAGTTAATGCATTATTTGCGAAGGAGTTTTATCGACATAATATTAATTCTTATTCAAATAAATAGTTTTAACATCAAGGGTAGCAGTAAAATACTTTTTAATTCATTCGAATCGGACATTTAATTTCGAAGATATCTCGAGTATAAAAATGCAATACGCGAACCGTTCGACGCCGGCGCCGCGCCTCCGCGACGTTTCCTACTTTAGAGAGGAGAGGATGAGCACACGGGTAGACATAACCTGGAAAGGACATAGGATACGTTTTATCCCCATATTCCCACGGGATCGACATCTACGCGGGTGAAACCGCGGGGCACAGCTATTGATTATATATCTTTTAGTATCGTATTAGGAATACTTCCCTAGGACCTGATTGCAACCAGTTCTAAGGGCGCGGCCGCTAAACCTAAGATATTGTCTAAGATAGGGTGTCAAGTTCAGACCGTGGTCATGGAACGGATCTAAATTAAAAGGATAAAGATTCTAGGGTTTACTATTATTGGAAAGAATAGGTAATAAAATCGCTGGGGTTTTAAATAGCTGGAAAAAATTGGCGTAGTCTCGTTGCAACTGGGGAGATTTTCAGAAGTGGCTCACAGGCATTAAGGTCAGCCGGGAGGCTGAACCCAAATTTTATTCGGCTTGATACGCACGGTCTACACCTAAGGAGATGAGGATCGTAAGTAAAGCAGAATTTTTAATACTAGAGATGGAAAATAATGGATTAAAGATATGAAAAACTGTACATATCACTTCGCCGAAGATACGATTTTTGTCGAAATTGGAATTTGGAGACTAAGGTACACTGGCCGGTCCTATAGCAAAGAAAAATAATATAATATCGAGAGAAAGAATGGGGAATGAGGACCTTACGATAATTCGAAGGAAAAAGAAAAAGTTTTTTTTTTGTTTATATGATACGTTTCAATAATGTAAGTGTTACTTAGGATATGCATGCTAGATTCACATCTAGTAGATGTCAGTCAGACTTATTGACTTGTATCTATTTTATTGCACTTGTGACTGTACCTACATCAGTTTTGTGAAAAAATAAAATTAAAATAACAGTTTATAATAATACAGCTTGTAACCACACTGGGTTCACAACCACCCAATCCACGTTGGGCACAATCATATTCAATTCAATTTAAGCATGTATTTCACGATGACGACGATTTTATTTATTTATATACCATAAGAGGAAAAATTTGGTGTAAATTGGTTATAATATTAAGCTTTTCGTTCAGTAGTTCTTTCTGCAATGATACGACTAGCAGGAAAATTGTACGTCAAACGAATGGTTCTAAATTCGAATTAAATTAATTGCCGGTTATCACATGGAGTTTGACAATGAAATGGTTTTTAACCCCCGACGGAAAAAGAGGGGTGTTATAAGTTTAACGTGTGTATCTGTGTGTCTGTCTGCGCCATAGTAGCTGCCAAACGGCTGAACCGATTTTGATTTTTTGGTTTTGTTTGAAAGGTGAATTGATCGAGAGTGTTCTTAGCTAAAAAAAAAATCGTTTGTTACATGCCATGTTTTTGTCGGGGTTTTTTAAATTTTAAATTTAATTTAACTTGTAAACAAAAGAGGTTCTTGCAATACTGCAATATGTACATACAGGCAGACAGGCCCAAGACAAACGCAGGTACTTGGCAAATCCTTTTAGCAATAAAGAAAAATGAAAATTGTGCTTCGCATTATAAGCACATATCGCCGCGAATCATATTTCGATAAACATACAACAGCTGACCTGCAAATTGCAAACGTAAGAAAATTTGTATTTCGCGGGCTACTCTAACGCTTTCACCTTAAGAAGAACATCTAGTAACATTGGGATGGTTATTTTAAGCATGTAGCCCACGGCAGTTTAAAATTAAGACTTCTTTTTAAAACATAGCCAATGGCGAAATGATTACTTCATGTCATGACATTTATATTCATCTAACAGACACTAATATGGTGCGACGATAATTCGAATTATGTATCTTTTAATTAGCAACGATATGTTTAATGAATGATAGCTAGAAGACTTGATTTAGGAGCTAATATATTTTTCAACAGACTTAAAAATGAGGAGGTTAATGAACTATTGAATAGGTACTCTTTACGTTGGTAAACACAATAGAGGAATTTCGACAAAATAATAATCAAATCAAAATGTATTTATTCGGACAACAAAAGATCCATGAATGTTAGTAATACCTTAAAGCTAGTGTTAGTAGTAATGATCATATCATTAATTAAGTTTGACGCATACCAACCTACAAGTTTGTCACCTGACCATCCTCTCCACAAAATGCCTCAAAATGTAAGAATAGAAATTCTCTGACACCGTTTTTAGAATGAATGCTACAGGCCCGTGTTCTGGTTACTATCGCAAAAAAGCATTTATTTCAATTAAACTATTTACAGGCACTTTTGAATTGTCAAGGAGTCAATCAGTCAGAAATATGAAGCTAGTTGCCCATTCCAAAGCGTAGTAGGTACCTATGGAGAAGAACGGGCAAGAAACTCCATGGACACTCTTTTAAATCAAAATATTGTTACAATATATTGGTTACATCATTCACGTTGAAATTATACATGTGAGAACAATGTAGAAAGCACGTTAAAAGCGTCCACTATCATAAAATAAAAACAAAAATTAAAATAAGCCATGGCAGCTAAGAGATGACCAGTCACAACTGACGACGCCCGTTCAAGAACATGACGCATGGATCATCACCATTCAGCTCAACCATTTTGAAGGGAGCTAAATGATCCAACACACGCGCCACCATCAGCGAGACATTTTTGAGTGAGCATGACATTCCCAGCCGCCAGAGCACATTCAAGTCAATGAAAGACAAATTACCCGGTAAATGGTAGCTCTATTATACATAGTACTCACACCTGTGCAATTATATAATACAAAGGAGATTGAGTTTATACAATTCTTTTCGAATGATCGCTTGAAAGCCTTCAGTTCGATTTTGTGCAAACATTTTTGACGCACTACAGAAACGGGGCTCAAGAGCATCCTGAAAATGTTATTATATCTATTGGATGCGCAAGACATCTAGCGACCATTTGGTATAGCTGCGCTAGGTAGATTCGCTAGGCATTAAATGTCAGAAGATGGCGACTCTGAAAAGTTTACAACGATAACAGTATCTATAGATGCTTAACAGAATAAGTTCTGATCTCTGTCGCTCTTTGAAACTGTAGTTTCCACAGAACTTCTGCGATTGCATATGAATCTCAGGACCTGAAACTTCAGTAGGTAATCTGAAACGGCACCTGCTGAACTAATCTATAACAAACTCTTAACTCACCGTGAACTTAGGTGAAGTGAGCTGTCATTCCACCTGCTAGGGATTGAAAGGTCACTTCAAACCCACTTCACTTAAGGTTACCGACCGCGACGTGAAGCGACGCAACGCTGTACGCACTTTTTAACAGTTATCGAACTTATTTTCTTCACGAAAAAGTATAATTTCAGTGCAAGGGTTGATACGTGTCAAAGTACGCTGAGATGCGCGGTGCTGTGAACCTTATTGTGTAGTAAATAACTTCGAAATTGTATCGGATCATAAAAAAACGTCTCTTCGCGTCTCAGTGTGAACTGACTTTTAAGTTTTCACGGTGAGATTTCTACAGAATAACAATACTGTAGCATGATTTCTTCCTAAAAAAGATTTCACCTGACACTACCCTCACACGTCGTTATTTTAACACTAGGTTTTGCCCACGGCAACTTACTACCGCGACCGGGATAAAATGTCCTAACTTAGGTCATGGGCTACCCATGTGCCAAACATCCAAATCCGTTCAGCCGTTTTAGCGAAATAAACAAACTCACTTTCGCATTTATAAATTAAAGTAACTAAAAAGGTATAAACAAGACACCACAGACAGACAAATTAAAAATCCAGAGTCACACGTAATCTGTTCGATTTATTAGTGCCCTAACACGTGTGACTCCGGATTTTTTATTTTTTTTTATTCTTTTGCGGTTATAATATATATATTTTTGAAATGTGCTCATTAAGCCCTTTCATTTGATACCCAACATGGTACGATTAAACAATATATTTTTTTTAGTTCCTGACTTTATGTCCTCTAGAGGGCGCCATTTTTAATTTGACGTCGTAGTCTATAACGAGTGGACGATCAAGACGCTTCCAATGATACCTCATTTGTCAAATTGTGACGAGTCGCTTAGAAGATATGAGGGAACATACATACCGGTCAAAATCATAACCCTCCTTTTTTCTTCGCCGTAGTCGTGTAAATAGGATAGCAATTTGCGATAGAAGTACAGAATAGATATTTTAAAATATTTAATTAGTTACCCTTCATTGTGTTTTCGGTAAAAAAGCTCTTCAAAATCGAACCAAAATACCAGCAAAAACAGGACTATGCTTGATTAATCTCTCACCTCCTTTACTCAGCGGCTGCGCGTACGCAATTATCCGCATAATTACTTATCTTGACCCAATTATGAGTATGCGAAAACATTCACGTGGTTATAATTAGGTAGGTAGGGTAGGTAGGTAGGGTAGGTAGGTAGGGTAGGTAGGTAAGTAGGTAGGGTAGGTTAGGGTAGTGTTACCCGTGCATAACGGGTAACACTACCCTAACCTACCCTACCTACTTACCTACCTACCCTACCTACCTACCCTACCTACCTACCCTACCTTAGAATACACGCACGGCCGGCCATATAAATCATATGCAGAATATATGCGAGAGCCATGCAGTTGGACGTGGACATGATTTTATTTAGTGCAGTGTTCGTACTGAATGTAAATGCTGCTGGTGTTGTCATGTTTGTTTATTGGTAAGTAAATGTTGGGCGTGTTACACACTTGTTCGGGTGGATATGATTCGGCACAATTTGGCATACCCGGGCGGCAATTTATACCTAAAGTCTGTTTTTAAGCTCGTAGACTAAATTGATTTCAATTTTTAGTTTGACAATTTGCACCTGTCAAATTAGTCTAAGAGATTAAAAAACAGACTTGAAATTTGATTTTGCCGCCCGGCCTGTGCCGAAAAATACCCAAACATGTGTACCCCGTACTGTTCTGTGTGGGTTTAAATGATAGGGCATAATTTCACAGAAATTATCGAATAATAATAAGTATAAATGATCGAATAATAATATGTATAACAGATCAATATGTATAACAGATCGCAAAAAGAGACATAATTATTGATCAGCTGAAAGTTGAATTGAACGGCTGTCATTGGAAAGTTGGTACAGTTAGTGCCCTTTAGCTCACAATTATGGTTTTTGAGGTTCTACGAACAGGTATTTCCGATTGAGGCTGAAGCTTTATCCAGCAGTATATGTAATATATTATACCTATATGTCAAGGGCAATATACATAAAATCGATACATAGGTAGGTACACGCAACGGATTTTGGCGCGGTTTTCATCATCATTTAGAGAATATTTGTTTTACGAAACGATAATGTGTATAATACATTACTATCCTAACTAATATTATAAACTAGCTGCACCCCGCGGTTTCACCCGCTTAAGTCTCGAACCCGTGGGAATATCGGGATAAACAGTATCTTATGTCCTATTCCAGGTCATGGTCTACCCCTGTGCCAAATTTCATCCAAATCCGTTCAGCTGTTTTAGCGTGAAAGCGTAACAAACAAAGAAACTCACTTTCGCATTTATAATATTAGTTAGAAAGTGGTAAACCGTGAGGCGCAGCTAACCTTTAATATAGAAATCTCCATGTTTTGTCAAGTCGTAAAAACCGTGCGAAGCAGGGTCAGGTCGCTAGTATCTAGTTAATATTTGCTCGATATTAAATTTATTTATTTATTTATTAAAACTTTATGCACAAGTAAAAAAAATACTGTACAATGGCGGACTTAATGCCTGAGGCATTTTCTACCTTAGGGTGATGCAGAGACAAACATGGCAGGTGCAACATAATTGATCTACATATAACTCGAAAATAATGAATACTAATTAATACATACATAGATAAATACATATAAACAAAATAAACTTAGTCAGGAAATAAAGTAATAAAAACTAAAACCCAACTACGACTAAAAAGGTATAAACAAGACACCACAGACAGACAAATTAAAAATCCGGAGTCACACGTAATCTGTTCGATTTATGCCCTAAAACGTGTGACTCCGGATTTTTAATTTGTCTGTCTGCGGACAATCACCTTATCACCAATATCTTTGTTAGTCAGAAACGTACACAGCCAAACCAATAAAATACCAGTACATCTCCTGAATACAAATAAAAAAGAAGAAAAAATCTACTGTCATAGTACTTTCTTACTACACCGTACAACACGTGCGCATTAACATGGCACCTGGCTCGGAATTCAATACTCCCCCCGCTTCCCGCGGCGCCCCGTCTCCGCCGTGCGGGGTAGCGAGGGGAGCTCCAAACGTCATTGAGCCAGGTGCCATGTTAATGCGCACGGGTTGTACTCGTAAACCCATATAACTGACAAGATTCATGAATAATATCACTTTGCGTATGAATGTAACAATTGAATTAAAGTTTTTTTTGTGGCCAAGTATGCGTTCTTATTAACATGACAAGAAAAAAGTAATACAATATATTGTAACCTTGTATATGTAAGTTATTAAGTACTAATAGAAAACGTTGGGAGCGATGTTATCTTAATGTTACTATTATTGATTTTAATAACTTAATTTTGTAGGTGTATAATACTTTTGTCAAGGCCAGACATGATGGCAATATTGCCTAACGGTGATTATAAGCTCTAAATTATGAATGTCCATAGTTGAAGTGTTAAAAAAGACCAAAAGTATTTTTAACAATACTAATTATGTATACTTAGTCCAGATAGATAGTCCCATGAAAATAGTACCTAGGTTAGTTAATAGGAAAAGTACTATAGACAAAATAAAGTCAGGTTAACCCAGTTTTCTGACCCTACCGAAAAAAATCGAGCATTCTGAAGCCGTAGAAAGTTTTTCCGAATATTCAACTGATATTTTATTTCACCGAATGTATAACGGATCTCAATGAACGGGTAACTAATCTATCACATCACATAAACAAAATATCAAGCAAAACTACATGCGCCAGAGCATACAACATTCGAATCAGACATGCGACAACCCGTGGCGTGAACCGTAGTCAAGTTGTTAGAACGAAAGCTTTAATTCTGTCTATCCGTGTTACACGGTACAACGCCTCTAATCACACAATCTGATGTAAGATAGGTGCAATGAGAATGTATATTTTTGATTAGAAGATTGTTTATTTTTAAGGAATGTAGAGGTCCGGGTCTTTAAGTAGGTAGTACCGCTTCCAGAAAGCAGCCTATATGTATAATACAATTATCATTTTCTATAATACAGTATCATTTCTATAATACAGTATCATTTCTATAATACAGTATCAATTCTTTGAATAATAACTTTAGAATGTAGGTAAATGACAAGTAGGTTTAGAGACAATTTTCAGGAAAAGTTAGGTTAGCCTGTTCCCAACTATAATGAGGTCGGCTTCCAGTCTAACCGGCAGCAGCCGAATACCAGCATTTAGTTAATTTAGTATAGTTTTTCTTTAAGTTATAGTTCCCACATCGAAGCTACATAATAATATCTACATCTTGTTTACAATGAATTACACACCTTCAGTCAAGGTTATTTTGGGCGGAATATTTTAGAATTAATTACAATTGTCTGATCTAAAAAACAATGAAAATGGGCGTCATAAAATTCATTGACAGTTGTTGATTTATATCGAATCTTGTTCACGTATTGTATGTTGTATTTCGAGAAATGACAAGAATCATAAATAATCTATGCGTAACATGTATATAACAATGACCGAAAAAAAAATGTGACGGAAACCGTTATTTTTTTAACACCCAAGAAATTACTCTTGCGGTAGACAAGGCTGTAAAACTTAAAATCTTGTTTAAATATAATAAAAAAAACATTACCCTCCTTTTTGGTTTTGCCGCAGTCGGATAAACACAAGCTGTCGCAAATAGGAGAACGTGTTAACTTTCAAATTCATATCCCGATTTGAATTGTCAACCTTTTGTCACTCCCTTCTACAGTGTGTTCGTTATAACTTGACCCGTGTCGCGAGTGATAGCACTGTTCTGTCTGTCGCCATTTTGAACTCTATTTGTATTGAAACTAAGCTTGACAAGCAATGGTGCCAACATGACGGCAAGGGACAACTTATAGTGAACTGTCTGTAGCAACAAATCATTAGCTATAGTCTTTTGTTTCCCTAGTGTGTCTACTTACAGCCAATTTAAATAATAAAACAACAGATCATGCAAATGCGAACAGTTTCGAAACGTTCGCGAATGCGCTCTGTCGGCTGTCAATAGTTGTCTGTCTGTATGTTTGACAGACAAGCGGAGATAACTAGACAGCGGAGACGTAACCTTTGGGTCTTGTTTACAAAATGATGATGTCTATTCATCATTGGATAGTTAATAAAGATATAGAGTTGATATTATGGGGTATGTGTTATGATTATGAAGGAATGAGGTAAATGTGAGGAAAGTTTGAGTATGAATGTCGATAGCTATACGAGTAGGGGAAGACCAAAGAAACGATGGATGGACTGTGTCAGAGATGATATGGGTAGAAAGGGGGTGACTACCGAGATGACGACTAATAGAGAAGTATGGAAGAAAGGGATACGTTGCGCCGACCACAAATAAATTAGGATAAGGGCAGGATAGTGATGATGGGTGAGATGGAGGATCCATGTATCTTCAGGTAAAAATATTTCTGTTCAATAACACAAGATCACCTATATAGCAATGTTGACACCGCTTTTAAAGACATCCCCTCATTCACAGTGTGTGAGTACATTTGGTTACCACAAGTAAAACGCAAGTCGCATCGAGAGATAAAAAAAAAAAAACTTTAATGGACCGATGTGACAGTTAGGTAGATAGAATAGAATACTCTTTATTATGTACACGATAAAAAATACAGAAAGATAGTTTCAACTTTAGTCATGTTTCAATTTTCTGTGAGTGTTCGTCAAAAGTGTTAAAACAAGTTGACCATACCTTTCCTTTTATTTTAGGATTGGCATCGCCCTATCAAATGCTAGCTTATGAAAATCGTATTACTTATATGCTAATATTAAATCGCAAATATTAATGACGTCAGTTCATTGCAAATTGTAACAGACGGAAATACCTATGGGTTATCGATCCTATCACCGGGGTGGGGTCAGGTAGGTACCTATTGACGTCAAACATTTCTGCGCGGGAGTTGATGCAACGGATTACCTATGTGAAAACGAAGATGATTTCACAAAGAAAAAATTATAATAATGTAAACATTATGATATACTCATAGGTATGGAATAATTTATAAAAAATATTGTTGTTTCAAAAGGAGGTAGGTAGTTTACAAAATAAAGTTGATCATAATATTATTACCTACTTACTTAAAATATATTTTCTTCTTGGCGCTAATTTATTGATAAGTACTATTTGTAAATCTAAACTCAATGCTCTAAAACTTTTGGTAAAAAGCTATAAACATGAATTAAGAACACTTGTTGTCACTGACATACGGATACAGAATTGAAATTAGATTATAATTAAGAAAGAAAAAAACGTTTTTTTTTAAATTGTAAACTAATTTCATTTCAGTATCCGTAATGCATTAAAGTATAATATTATCTTTTATTACCTAATTATAAACACGTATCTTTTCGTCTTTCTTTTAAGGAAAACCATTTTAAAAATTCGTGCGAAACCTGCACCTGGGCACTGTAATAAAATTAAATTCTGTCCACACAATTATTACATGATACAACTTGTTATTCATGTAAACTGTCAAAAACATGCTGATAAGGTTATTTCGTCGGCACTTTTTATTAAACCAAGAAATTATGATTTAAACGCAATCCTGCCACTTGAAATGTCCACTGAAGAATTTTATTAAAAATTAAATGTTTCTGAAAATGATTTATTAATTTTATTGTTGTTGTTGATTTCACTTTTGTTTTAGTAAAGGCTCAAATATTTTTGGTTTAGGGAGTTTTACTGCTATTGAAGTTTTGATAGCTGGGTGAGACTAATTTAGGGATTGTATCTATTCAATCCATCGTTTGAATCCAGAAGCTGCGCTAGATTGAAAAACTGGGTCTATTTGGGGAAAATGGTTAGGTAGCATTTTCCTTGGTTATCATTCTCTGCACATCTTGTCGCAGTCGCCAGCTTTTGCTTGTTCATGTTTTGTGTACTACTAACACTCGTGATAAAGTATTTTTACTAACAAACTGGACCATATTGTTGTCCGAATTTTAATAAATAAATAAAATAATTAAATGTAAATTACCCTTAATAACTGCGTTGCAGTCAGAATGAGGTCCGTATATCCTAGAATGACTTGGGCCGTATCCTTATCCTTGGGTCTTATCTGAAGTGCTTTTCGATTTCTCTACGAAAGCTATGAGTCCATCCATAGGTTTAAAACATCTAACACTCACATTTGTGCTGGAGGCCTAAACCGGCCACGTTAGCAATTCCTCTAAAAGCAGTTCATTTCCTGAATCCCAGCTGTCATTAGCAATTCCTCTAATTTGACATTTATGCAATTTATAATTTCTTAACCATTTTAGGAATCTCCATACTAAACTGTCAAACAGATGAATTATTTCGTTATATGAATTACACGCAAATCATATTATGAATTGTCAGTTTGTGACATTTTACGATGATTTATAATATTTTCATAAAATGATTCTGGTAAAGTGACCGTTTTGAGCCCCCTGATTGCCATACCAGCGCCATTTATATTTACGTGCACACGAAATTTTGTACCTACCTCATTACCGTCAAATCAAAAGTTATAAATTATTCCTTGTGTACTCTGTGGAAAACATTAATTAAGCAAAGAGTCAGTATTATCACTGCGAATAGGCAACTGCGAGCCGGACGTGTAACAACTAACAGTATATCGTTTGGGATACTGCTGATGCACTTATTGATACCCTGAATTCCCTTCACCGTATACGGTAAAATCTTTAAGATAAGAACTGTCCAACATATTCATGTTTCAGGTCCGACTCTGCGTGATTTACGAAATGTACTCTGTGGGAGATCGGTCTGATCAACTTGCAACATTTCACTCAAATACTAAATTATGGGCGGTAGGGTTACCGATGATTTGTTTTTTGTAGAGAAATCGGTTAGGGTATTCTTTGGCTGCCACCAGAGCATCATGCTGATTTAGGAGCCTTTTGGCCTCGTACAGGACTTTTTTCTTTTATTTTAATTTTACTTTGTTTTTTATTTTTATTGTTTTATTGAAATGAAATTATTTATTCTGTAAATAGGATATTGGAATCACTTTTACACGTCATAATAAAAAAAAATTAAAAGATGAGGTTGGCTTTTCCTATCTGACTACTCTGAGAAGAAAGGCCGTAGCAAACTCAGAGGTCGCAGTCTCTTTTAATGTCCAGACATAATCTTGGTCCAAGCCATATGAGCACCATGTAGATTAGCGTCTGAAATGGTCTTTTGAGGAAAGAACCACAACGATTTGAGTGGACCTGTCCAGTCAGTGCAAGCATTTGTCAGTAATAGTGGAGCTCAACTCAGAACTAAAGGAGCTCAATGACTCGACGAACAATACCAAAGAAAAGACATTTGGGTAGGTCGCATAAAATACTCAAATTGCCAGACCGTCGTTAAAACTAACTGAAAACGAAAAAATAAAATATAAAAACATAAATAAAAATCCACATAGTCCTCACATTCACAATAATTAAAATAATTTGAATTTATATTCGTATGAGTGCTTTTATTTTTAGTTTAATTTGTGATTTCCTGCGTGGGTCAATAAATACTTTTTCTGTCTTTCTTTTGCTGCGTGATTCATCCATGAAGCGCCTAATATCATCACCATTCACTTGCTCTTGGTATATCCTAATTTGCTAATCGTAGGCGCAACATATGTTTTTCTAAATAAGTGGGAATCGCTTTCAAAGCGTTTCGTATTTCTGCGGCAATTTTTAACAGAATTGACGTAAACTTTTCGGTAGCTCATATCAATCCCATATATTTTTGACTTTTTGTTATCGCTAATAAAATGTCACTTCGTCTAGGCCCTCTGGATAAATCAATAATATCTGCTATAAATACACGCATTTCGAATCCATCTGATATAATGACTCCTGTATGCAGGATTTATCAAGAAGGATCATGTCATGCTCCTTGAAAGATTCACTTAAAGTGACGTAGCGAGCATTATTAACACTAGCCTGTGTGCCTAGACAAGTAACAATCGCTTCGAAATCGTTTCGTATGTCTACAACTACTTGATTGACATAAGCTTTTCGATAGCTTATGTCAGTCCTATATAAATTTTTCCCTTTTCCATCATCGTTATCGCTGATAGAATGTCACTTTGTCTAGGGCATCTTTCGCCTTTTTCCCGTTAACTTTCGGCAACCCTATCCTGGAACGATATAGCGAACATGTTTCGATTATGATCTCGCCAGAATCCGTGATGTCTTCGTTAAAATTCTGCACATTGTATTGAAAGTACTTGGTGATATTTACGTTACTTGCGCTGGATTCCAACTGGCATTTCGAAAGGTCAGAAGTGGTGGCTACCATTCGTCATGTGTGTACCTAGTCGGTGTACTCTAAACGGGAACGATGTTGTAAGTAGGATTTATGACTTTTTGACGTTGATTCCGACGTGAATTACGCTAGTTGTTGGTATGAATTTTGTGCCAATAATGACCGGATCATAAAGTTTTACGTGCTTTTGAAGGCGACACGTTTATAACTTGATGGGTTTGGCGAAGAAACGTG
Source organism: Lithophane ornitopus (assembly GCA_948473465.1). Lineage (NCBI taxonomy): Eukaryota > Metazoa > Arthropoda > Insecta > Lepidoptera > Noctuidae > Lithophane > Lithophane ornitopus. Next base: position 12,324,648 of record OX419624.1, on the reverse strand, counting down.
GTATAGTTGCCAATTAAGACTGTGCTGTAAAGCTTTCCTTTGGCAGAAGTTACGAGGTATTCCACCTTTAGCACTGATTTTAACGGCACTTCTCCGAACAGCACTTGAGCACTTCCACTAATAGCACTGAAACAAAATTTTGATAAGTGCGGTTTGGTGGAACAGTGAACTAGTAGAAAGATATTTGGTCACGGTTATATTTGTTGCAATGGGATTGAAAGGGCATGTAATTTTTGTAATATTGGTAAATGATTCTTATTGTTTTATTTATCTTATGACAAGAATATGTTAAAGAAACGAATTAAGAAATTCCAAGTTTTAATTAAAAAAAGACATGCGTTTTCGTTAAGATACGGCATTTAAGATTTTTAACCAAAGAAAAACTTTTAAATCTAGATAAGTAATGACTTGTGTCACATAAACAACTTTCTTTGAAGACCACACACGATGAAAGGGCACTGTCTTCATTGCTACCTTATGTCTTACAAAATGCCATATCTTGTGTTAGTTTTTATAAGATTTCTAAGGCCTCGCTCATGGTGAAGAGCTTGCGCGGGTGGTAAGGCGGGCACGACCTATCTAACACATGAAATCGCAGTCTATGTCCATTCATAGTGAAGTAATACATAACACATCTAGCCTCTCCTACTCGCGAAACACAAACTCAAAAAAACATTCATTTCAATTTCCAGGCACTTTTGAATTGTCAAGGAGTCGGAAGAAAGATGAAGATCAATTTGTGATTGCCCATTCTAAATCATAGTAGGTTCCTAAGGAGAAGAACGGGTAAGAAACTCCATAGACCATGAGCACGTTAAAAACGTCCAGAGCAAAAACAAAATAAAAAACATTGAAATAAATTAAATAAACCTTAGTATCTAAGAGCTGATCAGTTCTAAATGGCGGCGCCCGTTCACAAACATGACACAATCTTGGTTACTGTGGCCACCTTATCGGGACCGCCACCACCGCGACAGCTAGCGCTCTAGCCACCGCGCGTTCACCCTCGACGAGCCCTAAGATTCCTCATTGTAGTGAATGCTTGGCACTTCACGTATCCGGGCCGGTCCGGCTATAGCTGGCTAGGCCGCCAAACAAAAACACAAATACCTAGAAATTACTAACAATTAATTTATTTTCCACTAGCCGCTTTAGATACCTAGGTATTAGTCATTTAGTATGGAGTTACAGTAGTTGAATCGTATGGAGTTACAGTAGTTGTGGATTAAATATCGCATTCAAAAAGTTTTGTGTAACGAAACTGTAAATTCATGAAAAACAATGACAAATGCGATTTAAATTGAGTGCCATTTTCTTATTCCAACGATACTTTTATAAATTCTCATTCCATTCATGTACCTACTCCACATGCCAGAATGGTCTCCCACCGCGATGAGCTCACAAAAAGTTCATCGAATCGACAATAAATACTACGAACCAATAATTAAGTCCTGAAGCGAGTCCTACTGCGAACTTATGAATATACGGTAAACGGACGACGAAATCGAGGCCTGTCCTTATAGGCCAGTGGAACTTGAAACTCAGGGGGGGCGCTGTTGGTCAAGGAAAAAAAGACAGATCTGTCAAACTCCTTACATTTTCAGTTTAGTTCCGTATTCTGCCACCGGTCGAATTATAGCTGCCTCGATTTTAAAGGCTTTAATTAGTAAAGCATCGATAACTTTTTTATGGGCAATGCCGTAAAGATAATGCTCAATTTGTGGGCTCTTTCTCACGTAGTATTTCACTTTTGAAGTGTTTAAGGTTTTAAGGTATATGAAATTAAAGATTGTAAAATTAAGGTAGTAGAACTTTGTATGTCTATAGGTACTTGTGTGGAACAACACTTGATGTGGAATAGGTACCTACAATTTGAAAATGGAAATTAGAATTCGTTTTTTTTTTTGAGATTTTACTCAGATTGAGTTTCGAAATAATTGTACTAATTTTTCTTGCTTTGCAGGACTTTCATTGCATAGTTCAGTCGACACATTTCTTAAATAGCCAATTCTGTTAAACAAGAAATTGCACAAGCCGAGCTACGTGTCATCAATTTAAGATAAGAAAAAACGTTTTTACTGCCCCGAATAAGTATCATAGCTATATCGGAACCGTTTACAAGCTATAATGCCCAAAATTGGCAATACTATAAGCGCACAACTGCAACACTTAAAATTCCACAATTTTAAATTACAAAATAAAGCTATCAGTGAGCCAAATAAGGTAACAATATAGAGTAAAATGGGCCTATTAAGGTGAGTTAATAAATTCGTCTAATAAGGGCCACGACAAATTGTAAGAATTACTTAGTTGATCGAATATTAATTGGTTAGGGCGGGTCTTCGGCCCCTTCTCATACATTAGGGCGGGGTTTATCTTTGTAATGGATACTACTGTTTATTTGTTTAGGTATAAATCATTTGATACAATCATTGACTATTAATATGAAGACAAATAACAGTCTAGTTTTGATATTGATGGCGAAATGTGGCGCTCTTCGAGGATGACAGACGTGATGTTATGTTATGTGTTAAGGAAGATTATGGATAACTGTTTTTTTTTATAAAGGTTTTGGTTTATGATGTTTTAAATTCTTCATAATATGCCTTGCATTTTGCTATCTATGTTGGGGTCGGCTTCCCGTGTAGTCGCAGGCAGCTGAATACCAGTCTTTTAAATGGATTGCCTATCTGACCTCCACCCCACTACTGGGTATCACGATACGTCTTGGTTCGGTTGTCAGACTGGTAGTCTGGTTGTCAGACTCTCTGGCTTCTGACTACCCGAAACGATGGATGTTCTGTGATCTTTTAATAATATTATATAATTCTTTATTTTCTTTTTAATAATTATGTTCACCTACAACTTATTGGACATTCTTTACTGTACAATAAATAAGGGATTGTTCAAGAGATCATAATAATATTTTCATTCTTAATGACGGGGAGTCCTTTTTCTGACGCAGGCAATAATGAGTAATGATCCATTGTTTACTGAACGAGTTTCTTAATGAGAATTTGATTTTTTTCCGCCTTTTACTCTTCCTTATATCTTAAAACGGTGCAAAGAGCTGCTAATTGAATATTAATTGTTGTAAAATTAAAAACCTAAAAGCCATCAAGATTATTGCACAGTGCACAATACAAAAATAATAAATTAACAATCCACCGGTGAATATGGAGTTGGGTTTCAAGTCTGGTCTTACTTAAGAATCTACATATATCTAAGTGATTCTAACAATAGTATATTATTTATTTATTAAATAAATAAGTTCTCGGCGCTTTGTTATCACATATTGAATTAGAAATGCAAACCAAAATGATTTGTACAATTTATTCATTGTACCTATTGCTCGAATAAATTGTAAGCCACCACACAAGTCATACATGTTTACAAGTTCATAACTCTTAAAATATTGCTTTTTTTCTAGTTTATATATAAGCAACTGAAGGATCTTCTCTAGAGGATGGACAGCAGTTTTCTGTTATTGGCTTCTTCTTTATTTTTATTGTGGTTAGTGACTAACCTGGTGTTACAGTTTTTATGCCGCCAATGGAACTCTGACTTGGCTTCACATACCGCCGAGAAATATATCTCAAACATGTTTCCTCACGATGTTTTCCTTCACCGTTTTTTAGGTTTTACCCAAAGGGAAAACGGGACCCTATTACTAAGGCTCCGCTGTCTGTCTGTCCGTCTGTCACCAGGCTGTATCTCATGAACCGTGATAATTAGACAGTTGAAATTTTCACAGATGATGTATTTCTGTTGCCGCTATAAAAACTAAATACTAAAAAACAGAATAATATAAATATTTAAGGGGGCTCCCATACAACAAACGTGATTTTTTTGCTCTTTTTTGCTTGATATTGATAACGGCAACAGGTAGACGCTTGAAATACTCACAGGAAATTTAGTTATATATTCACTTGAAAAATAAATAATTAAATTAAAATAAAACAAATATTTAAGGGTTTTGTTTGCTATACAGCACATAGACATGATTTTATTGCCGTTTTTAGGGTTCCGTAGTCAACACGGACAGACGGACATGGCGAAACTATAAGGGTTCCTCCCTTATTATTTCGCCATGTCCGTCTGTCCGTCTGTCCCGGGCTTAGCTCAGAGAGCGTTGGTACTAGAAAGCTGTAATTTGGTATGGGTATACATATAAACGACGCCGTCAATGTGGTAAAATAAAATCGTAAAAAATATATTTTTTTAGGGTACCTCCCCTTCACGTAAAGTGGGGATGGTTTTTTTTTCTCGTCTTTCCCATAGTGTGGGGTATCGTTGGAAAGTTCGTTTAAAACTAATGAGTTTGTTAAAACCGTTTTTGGATTCAGTGATCCGTTTGCGAAATATTAAGCTTTAAAGTGGTAATTTTTGTTAGAGCCAAGTGTCCCCCCCCCCCTGCCAGCTAATTATCGACCAACTTAAATTTGTAGTTGTAAAAACATGTTCTTCAACACAACAACAAGTTTTTCAACTACAATGTCCTTTATATATAATTTTTTCCCTTTGTACATATTCCTAGACTACAATGTTAAGTTTGTTTTATAAATTCATCCCAACTAACAGAACCCTTCATTGTGCATGGTACGACATGCACTTGGCCGGTTTTTTTATAGATAAAGATACGGAACCCTTCGTGCGCGAGTCCGACTCGCAATTAGCCGGTTTTTTGAAGAAAGCCCTAACTCTGATATATTATACCTAAGCATGTATAGGCATGCTAATTAATAGCTACTGAGAGTACTATTAAACCAAGAACTGTTATGACGTTGATTTACACATACTGCACGGACATCAAAATTATGACATCATAAGATATCACGATCAAATCTGATCAAAAACCAATTTGTAAAATTGACAAGTGTCCCTTGAATATTGAATTGTATTTAAATGAACCAGATACGGCCAACCCACTTAGACTGGTATAATAAATAATTGCCATAACTCTGTCTTGATCGCGATCCGATCGATTCGAGACAAGTATCAGGTAATAAATCTGAATAGCTTCGCGTAGGCTGGGCGTAGTTTGTCAAATATTCAGGTTATATCGGCAGGATAATTAAAAGAAGTTGTTTGTAATAATTAGAACGTCTAGAGTGATTATTGGAGACATGTCATACCGAAAATATGTAAGGTGTGCTTCACACGTGTTGTTCGCGTCGGCATTATAGCTGGGCCGAATTATGCCTTCCCGAATAAGTGTGGAGCACCTCTCAGCTGATATCCCTTAAACATTATCTCTTGTCCATAGACAACACGATTTAAGTGTTTGGATTTGGCGCTTTATACGTCGTTTTCTTTCGTATATCATTAACTATAATTTCATTATTCACATTCTTGCTAGCCATTTAGCATCTCTCCCAAAATGCATCATTTTCTTGGTAGGCCAAGTCCATGGATGTGTGGGGCGTAAGATTTAAGAATCGCCAGCGAGTCACCGGCCACTAAAGTCCCTAGCATTAAACTGGAAAACGATCATCAGGTAAAGTCAAAGGCAGGACTGATTAAAAAAAAATTGCACAGGGCATTACCGCTCGCCAAAGCGTCGAATCGCATAGCAACACAGAGAACATACCATATGCAGTACACCAACAGTTTTCGTCGAGAATGTATAGTATCGGTTCAGACGTTGATCGAGTGTGGTGCTGTTTTTTCCCATGCTGCGGTTATGGCTATACAAGTTGCGAGTGATTTGTTACGCAGGAGTGTCTTTGTGATCGTGTGCGCCTTAGGGCTGGCGGGTTAGTGACAGCTCGGCCCGCGTCAACTCAACCCGAATACCAGATACGTCATCAAAGTGCCTAAAATAGTGGTGTGTACCGTGGGCACAAGTATCGACCTCTTAAAATATTGAATATTTTTTAATGTATTGATATAACGTGGGTTTGAATTTTTATAGCCAATTTGTTATATTTGACGTGTTGGCCTAATTTAATAAAGAATGTAGATATTCACAGGTCTGGAAAGCAACGGATTTTGACATGATTTTGGTACCTAGTACTTACTAATGGATAATACTCAACTTCCTACAGCGCGATCGAGAGTTAGTGTAGATCAAATTAGTTCTGTTACAAAAACTTTTAAAGTTTGCTGGTCGGTCGTACGTGTTGCGCCAAGTAGCATGGGACAAGGGTAGGATGATGGTCGAAAGTGTAACAAAGAAAAAAAAAAAAGGTTTATTTGTGGAATGTTAAAATGCATAGACAATCGGGCTGCAATATTTCGATTTTAAGCAGGAGTTCCATTGCATAGGTTGTTACTTTTTGGAAAATGATAGTGGATAGTGGTTAAAAAAATTGGTTGCCTGTAAAGTCGGTATACGGGCGAAAGTTTTACGTGACAACGACTTTGAGTGGTAAAATAATTTTAATGTGAATATTCATTCGTATAGTAGGAAGAAGGATGAAATAATAGTAACAATTTAAAACATTTATTTATACAAAGAATTATATTTGGCAACGTGCACTGGCAACGTGTAAACTTGTATGCAGGCGCCTAAGCGAAATAGAAGCGCAAGACATGAACCGGTGTGTATGCCTATCTCTCTCACTCTCTCTCTCTCGCTCTGTCTCTCTCGCTCTTAGGCGGGCTAACTGTGCTCGAGTGGAAGGGACGCGTGCCTTTCACTTTTTATGTCTGTCTCTCTCGCTCTTAGGCGGGCTAACCATGCCCGAGTGGAAGGGACGCGTGCCTCTCACTCGCTCTCATTGTGAGCGCATAACGTGAGCGGAGCGTAACGCAGTTTCTTGAAGTGTCACCCGGCAAACCAATTTATAAGACGTTGTCACGTCAAAAAATTGGATAAACATGTCATTCGTGTTCTTATACAGGATGTAAGGGTGAACACCGTTTTCACTCAAACCATGGGTAGTTGACCTAAATATAAAAATAAATGACCGAGTAACAACAAAAAAAAAACGTAGGTAATTTTCATTAAAAGATTTAAAAAAGTTTATATCAGACTCCGTGCTTGCAAGCGAAATAGCTGACTGTCTGAGGGAGGGGTCGCGCTCGTCTAGTCAGGTCACGTCCCGCAATCCCCACCCGTGTTGAGACGCAAGTTCGTTGCCCTAGCACATAGGTGAAAGGGAGAAATACTCGAGTGGTAAAATTTAATTGAAAAAAAAAAGTCGTAATTTTCCATTGATTTTACGTTCTATAAATGACACTTAACCACTGGTTTCAAGGATAACGGTGTTTACCCTAACACCCTGTATAATCACGAACGAAACATGTTTACCCATTTTTTTTTTTAAGCAATTGCAGTTTATTTACCAACCTTAGACTGTGTATTTCTTTACATTACCTACGCATTAAACGCTAACCCTAAAGCTCGAGGTGATACGTGCCACCAACTTGTTTTGGTAAGGTTAGATATGTGGGGAAATGTCCCAAGTTTTTTAGCGCGACAATTTGCAGATTTATTTATTTGTTTGTATTGCTCGCCGGTGCCTTAAAATGGTGGTTTTCAAGGCATTTGCAAACGTGATCAGAATTTAAATGATTCTCAGACGCATTTTCCCATTAATTCTTGGTTAAGTAAAAATTTATACAAATTGGAATGGCCCTTAAATGTCGAGTGGGCTTAATAAGGGCCACCTCTAGAGATTGTTGTAAATAAAATTGTGTAGAGAAATTCTTATTGTCCCCTTAATTGGTTTAATGATGGTGGTGGGTACCTAAAGTATCTATGGCATGCATTAACTATAAAATATAAAAATTGTTGTGACGTTTTTCATGACATCAAATAGGTACTGACTGACTGTGAACTTGCTAATTTGCCCAGATTCTTTTTTTTATACTGTGTGTCACTGTTTGGCAAACGCCTCCCCTTTTTTCTTCCCAACCTCTTTTTTTGTGAGATCTCTGGCAATGTTGGCCCCCCAAACATGACTAAGTCTAGTCTCCTTTTATATGAATATGTAGGGAGGTGGAGTTGACTCCCCCGTTGGCGTTGGTCTCGTGGTCGCAAGCCCGACTGCTGAGCGTGGGGTCCTAGGTTCGATTCTCGGGTCGGGTAAAAGTGTTACTAGGTATTTCCATTAGGAATTTGATACCCCCGTGTCTCAAAAAGCACGTTACGCCATTGGTCCTGCGCCTGATTTCTCTCCGGTCGTATCGTATTGCCGTCCCATTGGACTATGAGAGTGAGGGAAGAGAGAGTGCACCTGTGTCTGCACACATACTTGTGCAATATAATATCTCCCGCGCCAAAGGCTAGTCTCCGTTGAGATTGGGCGCTGTGGCGGAAATACGGTCTGGAGGACTATACAGGGTGTTAGGGTAAACACTGTTATCCTTGAAACCATTGGTTTGGTGTCATTTATAGACCGTAAAATCAATGGAAAATTACGACTTTTTTTAAATTATATTTTTCTCCCTTTCACCTATGCGCTAGGGCAACGAACTTGCGTCTCAACACGGGTGGGGGTCACGGGATGTGACCTGACCGGCTGCGAGCGGGACCCCTCCCTCAGTTAGTCAGCTGTTTCGCTTGCGAGCACGGTGTCGGATAGAAACTTTTTAAAATCTTTTAATGAAATTTAAGGTTTTTTTTTGTTGTTACTGGGTCATTTATTTTTATATTTAAGTCAACTACCCATGGTTTCAGTGACAACGGTGTTCACCCTTACACCCTGTACAGGTGTATAAAGATAATATAGACATGCAGATATTGCACATAGCGTTCTTATTTTCTTACAATTGCCTTTCCTACCTACTTAGTTTTTTAACTGATCTCTATAATCTAAACCTGAATATTACTTTCGATACAAATTGTTCATTGATTTCTACCAATCAATCAATTTACTCGCTCTCCATTAATTTAAACCACATTTTTAACGAGCAATCAAATTGAAATAAGATCTACTATCGTCAATGAAGTATAAACAAATTAAAATTTACGATTTAATCGTATAAATGATGGATAGTTAGAACGAGACTGTGATACTGCGATCACATGCTGATAAATTACAGTAGGTCCATTTCAATCAGGGCAAAACATACAATATAGATGCTGTGTGTAAGTAGGTAGATAGATATAGACTTTATTTTTATAAAGTCTATATCTATATCATCTGCCTAGCCTTTTCCCAACTATGTTGGGATCGGCTTCCAGTCTAACCGGATGCAGGTGAATACCAGTATTTTACATGGAGCGACTACCTATATCTGACCTCCACAACCCAGTAACTGGATAATACCCCTTGGCAAGCCTGGTTGTGACTTTCGGGCTTCTGACGATCCGTAACGTGTAAATTAAAGTCGCTTTTCATGTTTAGCTGTAGGTAAGACCGCATTGTTCTTTTAAAGCGCGGGACATTCACAAGTGGCGTGAGGCGCGGCCGTGGCGGGCGGTGTGGCGCGGGCATTGCGCCGCTGACCGCAGACCAACGACTTATCGTGCTTTCCGAGACACGAGGGTATCACACCGCCAATTTCCAAACTCCGGGCTGTTATTAACCTTTTAACCGCTTACGACGGATTTATCCGACACATATTTTCGTGTCCATTTCGCCAGAGTCGTATATTTACGACACTCATTTAATAATTTTTTTTATTTAATTACGCTTTGCACACCATCTTTGTTGAAGGTTTCACACCATTTATTTTTAGATTTTTCGATGCCAGGTGCTGGGGGCACGAAAACCGATATAAAGCCGGGCGGTTAAAAGGTTAAATAATTCCTACTGGAAAAACCCAATAACACTTTGCCCGACCCGGAAATTGAACCAAGGATCCCACGCTCAGCAGTGGCGCTTGCGACCACGAGACCAACGGAGTTTTTTGAAAATCCGCATTACCGTGTACGTAAATGCGGAAGTGGACAAGCTTTACTTACGACAAGGAAGCTGTGTTATTGACTGAACCTTCTGCAGGCACCTTTCTATATTATGCTTCGGTATAAAAATATTAAGACAAATAGCAGTAGCAGTTATCAGCCATCTTAATAGAGCACTAAGCAATTATATTAATGCCCGTGCGCAGAACATTTGTTTGTGCGGCGATTTACAGGTGCATGTCACTCTGTACAGTACACCGCTGTGTGAATAGCTGAGGCTTTAGGGTTCCTTATAATAAAAACAACTGACTCTAAAAAAAGCACGCAAATGGGCCCCGGAATCGCTGAGAAATCGGTGTACTTCCCCTCTTTTGAAGTTGGTTAAGAATCGTTTTAAATAATTGGAATTCCAAATCGATAAAAAATCAACTTTACCGCTGCAGTATTGATTTAAAAAAAAACTAAAATTGAAAAGATGAACACAATAACATACAAAATCCGCGATCCTACCTTGTTTATTTTCTGGTGTTAGAATTAAATATCATCAATGGATTCAAAAAGAAGCAAGGTTTATATTTCGTACTAGCTTCTGCCCGCGGCTTCGCCCGCGTGGTATGTCGATAAAAAGTAGCCTATGTCCTTCCACGGGATGAATTTTTGAAAATCCCTTTTATACCTAATTACCTGATACTAACATTGATTTTCGAGTTAAAAACCGTGCGTTAAAATTCTTCCATACAACCTTTCACAAACCCCTATTCCCATTTAGGGAGTGGTGTAGAAAAACTAAAAATCACAAACTTTATCATTTACTTAGATAAGTATTCGTGCCAAGTTTCAAGTCTATTAACTCAAGGAATAAGATTTTTCATACAAACAAAATTCCCCCATTTCACCCTCTTAAGGGTGGAATTTAGAAAAATCGTTTCTTAGTGGAAACTTACACTTCATAATGAACACACCCTCCAAATTTCATGTCTCTAGGACCAGCGGTTTAGGCTGTGCGTTGATATCTCAGTCACCCTAGCCTTTTATATATTTCGTATATTGACCGACTTATTTTTAGGGTTCCGTACCGGAAGGGTGCCAAACGGAACCCTATTACTCAGTCTCCGCCGTCCGTCTTACCGTCCGTCTGTATGCAGTGGTCTATTTCATGAACCGTAATAGTTAGACATTTGAAATTTACACAGAATGTGTATTTCTATTTAATTTTTATTAAGTATGTTTTGTTGTCTATAACAACAAAACATACTTAATAAAAATTAAATAAACTTAATAAGGTCCCCATACTATACTCTTGTTTTTTTTTCGATTTTAATACGGTACGGAACGCTTCGTGTACGAGTTCCACTCGCAGTTAGCCGGTTTTTTACTTCCCTGGTTGTTGAACCTTCCGTAACATGAATAAGACCAATAATTGCTTTAGTTTAAACAACAAACAACTACCCACGTAAATACCTCAAAGGACAAATGAATTAAACAATAAATCTTCACTGACCACGTAGTACCACCTACAGAACCCACTCCCAATAATTACACGTTTAAAACCTCCATGATAAATGCGTCTCACCTAAAATTAATTAGTAGTAATGTATTTGCGTACAGATAAGGTAATGTATACTCTTGTTTGGTGCACAAACTGCCTGGGGCTAAACTTTACCGTTAGGAGAGCCGCAAGAAATGTTCCGCGTGTTTATTCGGTAGTTATTGATGTAGAATGATGCTAATGATAGTGTAAATTGATCAAAAGGAGGTGGGGATTTAATGAGTTGGCAAACATAACGTTACGCTGAATTTCACTTTTATCATTTTACTAGCGACCGAGGAGCTCGTGGCTAAGTAATAACAGCCGCACGGGTCGATCCATCAGGCTATGCTACGCTTGCCGCGGTTGGTCTGTGGATGGTTGACCATTTTCACATATCGAGACTCCTCCGTGCCTCGGAAAGTACGTTAACCCGTTGGTCCCGGCTGTCATTTGTGGATCTTTGACAGTCATTACGGGTCGTCAGAATCCCGAAAGTCTGATAACCAGTCTTACCAAGGGGTATCGTATTACCCAGTTACTGGGTTGTGGAGGTCAGATAAGCAGTCGCTCCATCTAAAATACAGTATTCAGCTGCATCCGGTTAGACTGGAAGCCGACCCCAACATAGTTGGGAAAAGATTAGGCAGATGATGAATTTTACTAGCGACCCGCTCCTGCTTCGAACGTTTTACAACTTGACACAACTATCATGTAACTTTAATACTAACGTATATATACATATAAATCTTCCGGAATAAGTTATCTAAACGATGGTGAAAACCTCATCAAAATCTGTTGCGTGGTTTAGAAGAACAAGGCGAACATAGACAAACACGAACTGCGTTTTTTTTTTTTAAATATGTTTTGATTTAGCTGATAACCCGCACTAGGTCAGGATAGATTACTACGATCCCAGCAGTGGGAATGTTAGAAGCCTGATATGTGAGCTTCTGTATTATTTTTGGAAGTAAAGGCAAGAAGGTCTACGTGAGCTCCAATGAAACCTTTCCTAAATAGTGCCATCTTAGCTAATTAATTAATATTAATCGAAAAATACCTACCACAAAGATAGCAAGATAGGTCGAAACGCTCGGGTCATGGGGCCCGAGTGCGCGTCTCCTTTTTAAGGAAATCTCCCACCGACTGGTCGACACTTCACGTGACCAGAGGGCTGGCTTGTTCTTTGGCCAAAGAATTAGCATTGCCATTCAACGTGGCAATGCTGCCAGTCATCTGGACACGTTTCCGGATGACAGCGATGCGGACGAATACTTCGAAGCCTAAAGGTCCCTGTGTTTTTTATATTTATTTAGTTAGTTTTAGTTTTTTTTGTAAATAGTTAGTTATAGATTGTATATGAGCATTGTAATGCATACGAAATAAATAAAAAAATACCTATAACTTCGGTTAGAGGAAAGTTCATTAATATTATAAATGCGAAAGTCAGTTTGATTGTTTGTTTATTAGGTACGCTTTTGACGGTAGAACGGATTTGACACATGGATAGATCATGACCTGGGTTATACACCACATACACATACGGGTACATAGGATACTTTTTATCTCGATATTCCTACGGGATCCAGACTTATGTGGGTGAAACCGCGGGGCGCAGCTAGTTTTTTGATAGCAACAAGTTTGGTATTGTGAACAGTTGTTGATGTAACGTTCACAATTTTGTTAGATTTGCTATCTTTGTGGTAGGTATATCGACATTAGGATAATGCTATTACCACTAAACCGTGTTTATCAGTTGTTTAGCCTACACCTTTTAAATATGACATTTCTGTATGGAGGTTGACATTAAACTGACATTAAACACGCGTTGAACAACTGTCTATGTTTTTGTGGTAAGACCCTTACATACCGACTTGATGAAGCCAAGAGAGAGGAGGAATCATAAAATTTAAGGGCCTCACCACAAAAACTTAGACTTGTTCAACGTCAAACTCGTTTATGTCAAACTCCGTACGGAACTGTCATGTTTAAAAGGTGTTTAGGCTAACATCTGATAAACACGGTTTTGTGGTAATAAGGTAAGTGTTCTGTTAGGTATGTCAATAAAACAACTACAAATATCATAACTGGGTGTTAAAAGGCAGAACTAAACTATCGTATCTGCGTTTATTTACGGTTTTAGAGGTATGAGGAACAGAGTGTAAAGTTCACTCATCCACCATAGAAAAGGGAGAATCTTCCAACCAGACGGTGTTGTGTCTGGCGGGCAACTGCCCAACGATTGATGTTGGGTTCTTGTATATATGTCTACTGCACGGTAAACATTAATTGCGCGATGCAGGATTTATGTGACGTCAGGATTTTTGTGTGACGTCAGGTCTTTGATGCGTAGTTCGCATGTGGCGATGCGATGTAGATACCGCCACACGGTTAATTTGAGAAAATAAAATGGTTATTATAGAATAACAATTTTATTTTCTCAATTTAACCGCTACAATAAAGTCTTAAAAGTAATGAATGTCTACTAAAATATAATTTTGCCTCCTTAATCCGCTTTGTTAACGCATTTTGTTCCAAACGGAATGAGTTCTTAAATGTCAATGTGTTGTACATTTAATTTTATGATTGAAATTAACTTTTAGTGCGATGTTGTCCAGTGTAATTCATTTTCTCGTGTAAATAAATAAAATTGAGGTAAACTTTATGGTTTAAATTACATGAAGAAATTAGGTAGGTACTTACTTTTAAGTTTATTTTTAGTTTGTATGTTGTAAGGTCTCACCCAAATGTCTGAATAAAAAAAATATGAATACGTCATCATATAGTTTGACACAAAAAAATGATAAGAAAAGTACTACAAAAGCGGGCTGCACAAAAATTGTATTCTATTAACCGCTCCAAATAAGAGTAAAATTGGATTAAATGGACTAAAAAAGCGCTACAACTTCACCAAAGATACTATAAGAGAAACATATTCAAAAAATTATCTTACGATTAATAACTTTTAAATTAATCCAATTAATTAGGCCGTTTTAGAAATTGTCCTCGAATTAAAATAATAAATTCTACATGACTATCAAAATATTAAATGTCGCCAATTACATAATTTACACCGAATAAATAAGAACTGGTCCAAACGTAATTAGCTGTGATTAATGCTTGCTAGCGCCGCTTTCTGACGGTGCTAGTGGCGGCTTTAATGTAAAAGTTAATGTAAAAGTGTTGTTCGTGAATTTTGTCACTGTCTTGTGTAATTATGTGAGAAAATTGCCATGCGTAAATCAGGGACATGTTTTTTTTGTAAATTCGCAAATATTCAAATAAATAACAGTAAAAAAAGATAGTGATTTGGTTCTGCAGGTTTGAGCAGAGATTAAGCTAAGGATATGGTTGCTTTTAAAATATGTTTTTTTTTTAATGTAAATGTAATTCAGTAGAAATACATATTACAAACCTGACTCGCAACTGCTTATTAAATTATGCATTTATTACAATTTTATAAAGAATTTGGATGAAAATGAAATACTTAATAGCATAATTACGTACCATTACCCTTTCTTCGAAAAATTATGTGAAAATTACCTTTGTTTAAAAATAATCTTGTGTACCCATAAATGGTGTGCGTATAATCCATAATTCGTCAGTTCAGTGGTCCTCAACCCTTTTTTTTTCCGGTCCTATTTTATGGAACACTGAAGAGGATTTTTTTTTCTTTATTTTATCGCAGTTTTCTTGCAAAATACTTACTGTACCTGATTTCCACGCAATGATAACTAAATATCGTTTAAGCTACGCTTGTCGAAGTCGGTGCGTGGATGGTGACCATCCATTACGTATCGAGATCGAGACCCCCACGTGCCTCGGAAAGCACGATAGCGGTTGGTCCCAGCCGATCTTTCACAGTTGTTACGGGTAGTTGGAAGCCCAAAGTCTGACAACCAGTCTTACAAAGGGTTACTTGCTACCCAGTAACTGGTTTGTGGAGGTCTGATAGGGTCACTCCATGTAAAAAACATGTATTCAGCTGCATCCGGTTGGAATGGAAGCCGACCCCAACATAGTTGGGACACGGCTAGGCAGATTGGGAACACTGAGGAGGATTTTCTTCTTTATTATTTAATCACAATATCTATTCAGCTCTAAAAAAAAATATGCACACGGCGAAAATCCACAAGCCGAAAATATAATCTGTTAGTAGATTGATCACCCCTGTAATTAATCGAATGCGAGTCGATTGTCGAAACGATTACGCCCGAGGTGGCGGCTTCGATTCGACTGTCATTTTAATTATCACTTGTTTTAATTCAATTCGAGAAATTGTTAATTGAATGAGAATTAATGGCAGTGTATTTTTCTTATTTTAATTGGTACCGTATTGAATGGGCTCGGGAAAGCGAGAAGTGAATTGCTTATTTTTTGAGACCAAGTTTGGCTTTAGCTTTTTAAGTAAGCTCTTAGGTCACGTTTACATTATGGGCAATTCCCGTAACTAAAAACGTTCAAAATCAAGTCGCAATCTATTCTCAGCGACAATCAAAAACGAAAACGTAGGAGAATTAGAGGTATTTTTGACAGAATGAGACAGATTTGAATGCATACGTTTGTAAAAATACCAGAATTGTCCCCCCTTCAGATGTTGAAGATGATATAAAGATGCGAAACGAAGCGCTATTAGTTTGATAAATAAATAGAGTCAATCTATAAGGAAATTCTTATGGTCCTAGAATCCGCAAAATCATTAGGTAATGTTAAGGTGAAATGGCTCCAAAGCAGATGTTTTGACGCGATTCGACTTCACGCAAAATCAATGTTTCTCTCAACAAAAACAACGCATTTGCGTTTTTTTTATGATTAAGAAAATTGAAGTGTGTCTTTAGTGAAGTGTGAGGCCCGAAACACGATTGCCAAACTTTCCTCGATACAAAAAAACCGTTTCCTTAAAATCTGCTTTTTTAAAACCCATTCTATTAGATTGTTATCAAAGCAATTGTAATAAAATTTTGTCTACGTGTTCACTATTAAATACTTTAAGGGATTATGGACTTATTTTTTCTATATAAACACAAATAAAATTTGAAAATTAAATATTTGTAAACATAGTGTAGTACACTCCCGTCGGCTCTCGTCAGTCCCATTTCGCCTTAATACATCCTGACGGAAATAATTTAATTGAAACTAGAACATTACACTCATCAATACGCTATAATTATGTTCATTCAAGCATTTAAGACACTTAAGATCGACCGTTTATAATTTTATGGTTTATTAAAACAAGATTAGAATAGGTTTACAGTGACAAGACGATTATGTCATTATGGATGATTCACGCTATATCGTAGATGAAAATATGATTACGTACTCGTTCTCAAAGATTCTTTAGCATAAGCATAATCAGCCTGGAATAATGTTCCCACTGCCTCCTGTCTTCGAAAGAGTGTCTGGCTGTAATCTACCACGCTTGCCCAGTCCGGGTTAGTAGATGCCACATGTCTTCGAATATTTGGTTCTACGTCATGCCGGTTTTCTCTCGATGTTTTTCTTTACCGTTTTGAGAGCAGTGGTGGTGAAATTATTTACACAAAGTAAAGCTTCTGTCTGAGTTACCGACAAAGCTTGCCGAGTAAGCAAACTGAAGAGGCAGTGGGCTAGCCATGTTTGTAGTTGGACCGATGACCGATGGATCAGATAAGTTCTGGAGTGGAAACCGCGTATCTGAAGCGTAGTGTGACAGACTAGTGACTGGGACAGCCTGGATGCGAAAGGCGGAGGAAAGGGTGTTGTGGCGCAGCTTGGGAAGAGGTCCAGCATTTGACTGCGATAGGCGGACTTGATTGATCTCTTATTTCGCGTCTCGTCTTAACTTTTAGTTATAGTTGGCATACAAATACTATACTGACGCTGTAACAATACCCTTTTCTCTGAGCATTACGGTCAGACCCACTGCTAGTGGCTGAAAGGCACTAACTCGTTCGACAGAATGGTGATAAATTGTATGTTAATTTTAGATGAACATAAACATAATAGGTAGTACCTACCTTGGTTTAGTGAGCTGCTTCTTGCAGTACGCGTATAGTAAACGCGCATTTCGGGAATTATTTATTTTTGGTCACTTATGCCCGCTGTCCACAGAGGCGTCTCTTTATGGACAAAAAAGGACATCCGATTTCAGAATTTAAGTCCTATATTCCAGAAGGGTGTAGAGTGATGTCTACGCTACGCAGGCTAATCAATCTGCCTAGCCTTTTCCCAACTATGTTAGGGTCGCCTTCCAGTCTAACCGGATGCAGCTGAATACCAGTATTTTACATGGAGCGACTGCCTATCTAACCTCCACAACCCAGTAACTGGGTATTATGACAGTAATTGGTATGACTGGTTGTCAGATTTTCGGGCTTCTGACGACCCGTAACGACTGTCAACGATCCACGAATGGCAGCCGGGACCAACGGCTTAACGTGCTTTCCGAGACACGGAGGAGTCTCTGTATGTAAAGATGGTCACTTATCCACGGACCAACTCCGGCAAGCGTAGCTTAACCCAACCCGTGCGACTGTTATTACTTAGACACGAGCTCCTCAGGCTACGCTACACAGGCTAATACGCTATGAAAACATATCCCTCAGTGAACATTCGTCCTAAACAACCTCGCAAGCATGTCGCAATCGACACCAAGTGTGTGAATGAAGGCACATCTAATTATATATAATTAAGTGTTTTATTGGTGTGTCCGTTCCGCTCCACGTCGATATAAGGTGTGAAATTATGCTCGCTTATGACCATATATAATTGGCTGGAATAAGTGCAATGACTTTTAATAATTTGCTATTTTGTAAGAGTTGAATTTGAAATGAGAATGTGGACATGTACAACTTTTTTATGCTTTTATAAGATGTCGCAAAAAGCATAATG
Organism: Lithophane ornitopus; assembly: GCA_948473465.1. Lineage (NCBI taxonomy): Eukaryota > Metazoa > Arthropoda > Insecta > Lepidoptera > Noctuidae > Lithophane > Lithophane ornitopus. The sequence continues at coordinate 12,306,454 of OX419624.1, read as the reverse complement.
TGTTTTAAAAGGCTTACAAACGATCAACAGCGATGTTTTTCAATTTAGTGATGTTTTCTTGACATAAATTTAAATGACTTTTGATTCGGAATTTAGGTAGAGGTTCATTTTGTAGTAGTGTAAGCTTTTCACCAATACGAGACTTAGATGTAGCGTTGGAAGGCCTTCCACAAGGTAGACCGATGACCTTGTGATATCCACAGGAATCCGCTGGATGCGAGAAGCACAGAACCGGTCGAAGTGGCGGTGCTTGGGGAAGCCTAATATGCCTATGTCCACGGGTGGACGTCTTTCGGCAGAAATGATGATGATGTTGAAGTTTTTTACTGTTTTTATTCTTATTTTGAGTCGGACGAGCTATCTATCGTATCTTTTTACCATATATGCAAATAACACATTTAAATAAAATGAAAATAAACACTATCATTTTAAGGAAGTGATTGAAAAATAGATGAAAAACAGAGTAAGCGGAAAGAAGTAGTTTAATAAAAAGCTTTCCAAAATATAAGATTATGTGTGTCTCAAGGCCGCGCCAATTTTTTGTTTTAAATATGTTATAATTTATATAAATACGTTCATATTGAACCAGCAATACTGATGGTGTGTGACGCAAATTTTCAAATGAATCTTTTATGGAAGAGAGACGGATGTGTAACAGTTTCAAACATTGTACATACTTAATTTTAAATTTATAAAATAGTAAACACATATAGGTAGGTACTTAATACCTCTTAAGAGGACCTCTCATAACATCAGAGGCCCTAGACAAAGTGACATTATATCAGCGATAACGATGATGGAAAAGGCAAAAATGTATAGGACTGACATAAGGTATCGAAAAGCTTATGTCAATCCTGTTGAAAGTCGTTGTAGAAATACGAAACGCTTTCGAAGCGATTGTCACTTGTCTAGGCCCTCAGTTATCTTTGTCTCTTCGAAAACACACAAGCTTCAATGATTTAAAAAGCGATAAACGTGCCGAATTATACCTCCTTTTATGGTACAGTTATAAATATAACTGTCCACCGCCGGTGGTCCTCACCTTACACACGAATTTATGCCCCAATGTCAGGAGTTACGTGATATGAAATATTTGATATAACTTATTACATAATTTCGCGTTTATATTCAGGAGATGGAGGCCGTAAAATACGTGTATGGAGGTATTTATTTGTAGTTTGTAATTAAATACGAAGTTATTTCTATCGGATTTGTTCTATACTCACCATATTCCAATTCATCCTAGCTGTGTCCCATCAAGTTATAAGTTCTGCAAGCTTTTCTTTATCGACTCCCAACATTTGGTAACCGTCCGATAAGGATCAGGCCCGGATCGACGGCGCGTTGTGTTCCACGTGCGCCTCAATGAGATGTCAGCACAATTGGCGGGGTCCGCTAGGACCGATGCCTGCCAGGGTTGCGGGAAAGTCCGAAAGGGATACCGGGACCTTGGAAACAGGCAACTGAAGGAACACGGGTGGGTTTTAGTCAGTAAAAGTCTGAAAAGCCCTCCCGCTCCGCCCAGAGCGGGAAAAGGCATATGATGATTTCCCACACTCAAAAAAAAAAACCCCTACTGTACGTTAATATCCTTTCTCCATACACATTTGTAAAAATCGTCATAGCTTTGAGCGTTTAAAGTCGACTCGATTTTTTGTTGATATTGTTTTCCGTTCCATGGTTGAAGAACTATGATCATTACAGTATAGTACAATTTACGCTTTGGTAGGCTTCGCGTAGGCTTTAACCACAGTCATGCTTAATTTCACGGAGACCCAATCTATTCACACACTATCCCACACAAACAAACAGACAACTTTCGCAACACATATTCACTTATCAGCCCTATTAATTTAATAACCCTGAACAGTTTGATCAACATACTGGCTAAGCTATAACTTAAATGTAACTTAGCTATGACGGCGACATTTAGCTTGGAACGCAATTCATAGCATAATGCATCCAAGTTACAGCTGGTTGATATATGGCCGTATGGTCACTGCCCAATGAATATATGAATGTTTAGATATTTCATATTTATGATATTGTGTTTAGGGAGCGAATAATGGATTAGAGTTGAGGTGGTGTTTGTTTTCATATTATATGACTAACTTAAAGTTAGAAGGTTTAGCAATGGAACTATTGTAAGTTAGGTAGTGTGATTACAACTTGAATAACCAAAATCCTCTCGTTAGAGTCGTGGAAAGATTTCAGTTACATTTATGTGAAACTCCATAAATATTCTAACCTCCTAAAATGCGAAACTGAGTTTGTTTGTCACGCTTTCACGGTCAAATAGATCCTAACATGGAAAATAAAAAAGTCATATTTTCAAACAAACTAAATAGTAGTGATGGGCCGACTATGAGGTTTGCCGATCTTTGACTAGCTATCGTAACTAAACTATTGGATATATTTGATTAATTTTCTGTATGTAGACAGAGAACGTCATTAGATACCTATACGGAGTTTTATTTTTTGTCGTATTGTCGTCTCCACCTTGTACTTATAGTCTTTCCTGAAGTAGCTAGTAGTACGTATGTTTATCTAATTGCTGTAAAACATAATTTTCACGGACTTAGTGCGGATTGATCGACATAGCAACTGTTTTGTTTTCATCATTTACCAGTAAACTCACTCAACAAATTGGGTCAAGTATTTTTCCTCAAAATTCTTGCCGCTAATAAATACATGGAAGTTGAATGATTAACAAAATAATGTGGATGTTTCTCGGTAAAGGAGTTAATTGGCTCCACGTATGTCTGCCATGCAGGGCACTTCCCGCTAATAAGGTTTTTGTTGTTAAACTTGACTGGTTGGACCTCTTGTTACTTTAACTTTAGGTACTGTTAGGATTATTAGCAAGAAGAATTTTTGACTGGCCATATTGTAAAATATTATGCATTAATTGGGATGTTTAAATGGTGTTGCTTCACAAGAAGCTACACCATTTAAACAGTTGCGTAGTTCTCGCACCCGGCGTGCGCGTATGACCAGGGGGCCTAAACCGGCCACATTACAATTCCTCTAAAAGCAGTTCATTTCCTGAATCCCAGCTGTCATTAACAATTCCTCTAATTTGACATTTATAGCATTCGTAATTTGTGGACTATTTTACGAATCTCCATAGAAAACTGTCAAACAGATGAATTATTTCGTAATATGAATAACACGCAGATCATATTATGAATTAGCAGTTTGTGACATTTTATGATGATTTGATGATAATATTTTCATATTATAATTCTGCTAAAGTGACCGTTTTAAGTGCGTATGAACGTAAACGAGGCAAAATGAGTAAAGGATCGAAGCAGGTGGCGTTTCTGTATGTAGTTTCTGCTTATCGGAAGAAGGCGTGATTTTATGTATGTATGTGTGTTTCAACAATATAACGTTAACTTGTACGTATGGAGAATACAAGAAAACTAGCATCATTTATCCGGTTGATTAAACCGATTGATGGCAATAGGCTCGGCCCCTATTAATCACACTTAACTGGCCAAATGTGGGTGTACCATAGGTGCACCTCTGCCTAATCCTTCGAGGAACACAGCGTGATTTAATGTTATGTAGCATCATAATTTGTTTACATTTCAAAATAATCTTTATCTAGAACGCAACTTAATTGAGTTCCTAAAATTGAATCAACTCGACCAAAATATTTATAATCCAACAGTTGAGTAATTGCCTTAATAACATAAGCAATTTTTGTGTTACACTTACCTACATGTGTTATTAAGTTTTTTTTTTAAATTATAATTTGTAACTTGTCATGTTCGTCGATTAATTCAGCTTTTTCAAACCCCAATGCGGTATGATGAATTTTTTAATATATTAATTTTGCATTCAGTTAATTGAATTTCAGTGCGTGCGTAAATAAATGATTAAATCTGTTCACGAATCAATTAAATGATTTTGGTGTTGGTATAGTAATTAATTTAATTATTTGCTTACTGAAACGATAAATCGAACAAAGCGAAAGGAATGAATTTCATAAGTTAATTAATTTATTAGAATGGATAAATCTACTACTTTATATCGATGAGCAATTTCTGATTTTCATAGCGTGTGGATGGCAATAAATTGTGTCAGCTCAGAACTGAGCTATGCATACATTCCTATTGCTAGGTATATTTTAGCAACTGGTACTTATAAAACTGCAAGCTTATAATGAAGTTAAGCTCGACAAAAAGTCACACAAGTACTTGGGATTCAAACAGGACTACAGTCGATATATTCTGTAAAGATCTCTCCGTGAAAACTTAGGTGAAGTGTGCTGTCAATCCGTAGCTTCAAGTGAAATGATAGCTTACTTCCAGCTTCACCTAAATTTTCATTGAGAGATTTTTACAGAATTATGGCAGGATTTATGTGATCTGAAGGTGAAAGTGTAAACAAACCCTGTCAAGTTAAATGCTTACGCAATTTCACTCACTAAATTCATTTTTTTTTATTGGTTTATTATTTGGCGTGTGCTCGCTGACATAATGGCTAATAATTGGATTTATTTTTTGTTGCGTAATGTAAATGATTTTGCATACTTTTGTATACAATCAATTTTATTTCTAACTGAACAGACAGCTGTGCTGCTGAGGAGTTTGTTGCGCCAATTCTTCTTCCCAGCTAAAGCACTTGGAAGTGGTGAAGGGTGGGCGTTTTGGGGGACTGTCTTATGTAATTTTGACGTTCGAGAAGTGCTCATTCTCAGCCTAGTTTGAATAAATGACTTTTGATTTTCATTTGTATTTAGAAAGTTACAAAATTATATCTCACCAGTTTTTCTAACAATTATTATTTGAATAACATTATTAAATTGCAATTGAAAAATAAATTATGAAAATTGAGGTAAAAAAAAATTTAGTGAGAAACATCTTTTCAGCAATTTAAAATTAGAATTTCTGGATTAAGATAATCAAATCAAATCACTTGTAAGTGAAGCTACAAATTGGCACCCACAAGTACGTTTTCTGAGGCCCTAGACAAAGTGGCATTCAATCAGCGATAACGATGATGTAAAAGTCAAAAATGTATAACATAAGCTATCGAAAAGCATAATGTCAATCCTGTTGAAAGTCGTTGCAGAAATACGAAACGCTTTCGAAGCGATTGTTGTCACTTGTCTAGGCACCTTGATCCATTTGTTTATATTTTAATCAGATACTTTTGGTACGGATTATAACAGCGTTTGCAACCTAATCAGTTTTCAACCACTGAACTTGCACTTTTCTTCAGACATCCAAGAAAATCCATTATAAACTCAACACCACACTGTCTTACGTCATATCCATGAAGTCAGAATAACACAACAAATTGCAAACTTGTCACTATGATCGATCGTGTGAAACATGATACGTCTCGCGATCGCTAATCGAACAGGGCATCGATCTCACACATATGGACATTACAAGCATGTGATAGGGCGCAAAAAGTTCTTGTTTTTGACAACTTTGACAGGTAATGAACAGTTCTAGGACTTTAGTTTGATGGTGTCTGTGTTCAGTTATACTTTAAAAACGGAATAAGCTCTTGCAATATATTTCCACGTATACATGGCTGATGGTTTTTATTTACTTTTCTCAAAATAATGCTTGTCCTTACTAATATTATAAATACGAAAATAACTCTGACTGTCTGTCTGTCGCGCTTTCACGCCAAAACTACTGAACTGATTTAAATGAAAGGTACACAGATAGTCTAGAACCTGAGAAAAGACATAGGCTACTTTTTATTTTTATTTACATAATTTAAAAACTTACAGACTTAAAATTATAATAATAATATGTAGAAGTATATTAAAAAGGAGGGGAAATAATCATAGGGCGTCAAAAAATTCGTCCGCATCGCTGTCAACAGGAAAAGTGCCAAAAAGGCTGCACATTGCCACGTTGTATGGCAATGTTGATTCTTTGGCCAAAAAATAGGCCAGCCCTCTAGTCACGTGAAGAGTCGACCAACCACTTGGCGATGTCTCAAAAAACTAAGTGGGCACTCGGACCCCATGGCCCTGGTGTTTCAAGCCCAAACACTGGGGCCATGGAGTCCGTGTTCCTTAAATAAAGTAGTAAATAAAGTATGTCTATGCCTATGTTACTCCTTATAACATCAGCTATCTGCTAGTGAAAGTCCCGTCGAAATCGGTCCAGCCGTTTCGGAGATTAGCCGGAACAAAAAGACGGAAAGACAGACAAAAATAAAAAAATAAATGATTTTTTGTTATAAGTAGGTACCGTATTATATTGTCATGTATTATGTAAAAAGCTATTATTTTGAAATTACAAACAGACACTTTATTTGATAGATTATTTACCTATTTGTATAGATATCATGTTCGGTGTGAAAACCACTAGTGTGATTAAATTGCCTTTTCAAAACCGGCTGAGAGATATACCAACTTCGTTAACAAAAACCAGAAAATGCAATATTAAAGTTTACGCTCCTTGTAACATAAACATTCTTAGACAAATAGCTTACATAAACAACATATAATTTAACCTAACATAGATGAACTGATCAGATCAAGACAGACAACATGGCGGTGCGGCCCACCCGCTGCGCCTGCGCATAAGGGCGGTCACAAGCTGCAGCTATAATGTAAAAATGCCACCAGAACGTATTCCACCACTATTCTTTTGGCAAGATGTATAAAAATACTCATAAATGAATAAAATATAATATAGAGTATACATGACAGCAACAATGTATACTTTTACATCTAGGTGTCACTCTAATTAAAGTACCGAGCTATACGTAAATAGATATACATTGACGTATATCTCAAAACGAGCGTAAATTGAAGGAAAGGTTATTATTTAAATTATCTAGCTAGTTGTTGGAATGAATCCATACAACGTAAAAATATTAAAATTTTAATAATTTATTTTATTATTAATTTATTATTTCTGGGAAGTACTTTACATTATAGGTATAGCTACAGTGTGTGATGGACTTAAAAGACGTACCGATTTATAATAGAGGAATTATTACATGATTGTAGAATTATACGGTAAATGTTAATTTATTTTAGAATAATACTTTGCCCTTTCGGGGGTTAGAGGTTAGTGTCTATTATTGTTTTGCACAACAAATTGTGCTACTTTTGAGAGGTAGAGTTATTTGTCGATAAGTATTATTGGTCCTTGCATTGTATTCTTTTTATTCGAAGGGAGAGATAGGTATGAAATATATAATTCGGTATTTTGGTAACCTTTGTGGCAAGTACAGTGAGTGCACGATTTCTGAAAAAATATATTTTTAATTAATTGGTGGAAAAATTGTAATAGGTGTAATAAGTACAAGTGTAGTGTTTATAAAATATTTTACCATAATGACACTCCTGTTTTCCTGGAAGGGTAAGGTACCACCTACCTATAGAAGCCCACATTACGCCATTTATGTTTAAGTCAGAGTTTGATGGGGCCAGCCTAATTGCCATCACCCGGGAAATATAATAATGCTGCTAATAATCTGTCCTGAAAAGGGCATTTGTTAAGAAAAAAAAAACAATTCTTACCCCTAACGACATCTATTGATGATCCTAGAAAAACAAATGTAACTGATTGTGAAAAAGTTTAATTATTAAAACTGTTATGCATGTATGTAATAATATTAAAATCACTTTGGATAAAACAGTGTGGACAAGAAAATAAGCTCAAATAAGCTGACGTTTTTAATATCATTCGATGCTACACTGGATAAAAACTCATAATTAATATTTAATAACCCAACATACTTCTCAAGTACCACTAACCATCTGTTCACATAGTTTTTCTACCATAATTATCAGGTTTATGAAAGGGAATTCTTTCCCAGACGTTCATAGCCGTTCGTTTGTGTGCAAATAATGTCCTCGCTGTAAATAATAATTATTAATAATGCATCTCGGATCAATAGAGTATATATTATGAGCTCTCGCTTCGTGCATTCGAAAAGGAAACATAGATTCGATTATACAACGGTGTGTTGCGAGTTTCGTTTGACGAGGAAATAGAGAAGATGGAAGGAAAATTAAAATAAAATCCTTAAATTGTTTTTAGAATTTTGGGTTTTTAATGGAAATTCCAGAATTATTGGTTATTCTATTTGAATTCTATAAATATTATTAAGAGTTAATTTCAGATTAAATGGGAGGAAAATTTAAATAAAATCTTTTTTTACACGGTTTTGAATGTGATTTCTAGAATGATAGGAAATCCTATTTGAATTCTTTGAATATTATTAAGAAAGGCTTATTATCCTGACTTGGTCTTTGTTTTTCTGTGGAGACGATATTTCCGCAAGAGTAAAATTAAATTTAAACAGTTTTGACTCTTAAAACAGAAGTAATATTCTGATTCTAAGTCTTCACTCGTCACCTGACAGCAAGGCTGCCGTTTACTGAACATGCTTCAGCATTATCTCTAGAGGGCTCTGTTGTAGACCCCATGCTAGTTTGGTGACAGCAATTTGATTTACAAACAGAAACTTAGTAACATATTCATACCGAGCTTAAAGATCTAATTTACCAAAGCTCCAGACACTTCCAGCATCTCTCTACCTCCACGTTTCAACTCACGCGCAGGTGTGGCCCAACGGTGTGCGAAGGCTATATTTTGTATGTGTGCGGAATAAGTAATAGCCTCGTGCTTTGAACCGTGCGATGTAAACAAACGTAGTGCGGCTGTCGGCTAGTTGGGCAGTTTGTCATGCTGATGTATGTGTACCAAGGGTATTGGGTAGGCTTGTAATAAGTAGAAAAACAGGCTTTTTGGCTGTATTGTTACAAATGTTGGTCTAGTTGGTAAACTTGGTAGTGATTGATTGTGGTCCTTTAGTTGCGAGGGTTAGTTTAGGAGTTATGAAAAATATACTAATTTGTTGACTGTAAACATGAAAGGATTTTTTAATTGAGAGCTTCATTAAAAAAATTAATTCTTTCCAGATGGTTTTTAAAGACGAGGTTGATCAAGTACAATATTTCATTTTCCAAAGCTATATCACAAAAAGCATTAGTTATCACAAGCGAGACCATAAATCGTTAAGTACCTATGTAGATAAGCGCAGTACCATACCTAAGTACAAATATTAACTTCGAGATAGAGAAAGTAAACACTAAAATGCTGTTAACAAACATAAATACCGTGTAAGTAATAAACCTTTAGAGTTAATATTAAAACGATAAAATTTTTACACTACAAAAATAAATAATTTATCACCACAATTAATCCGATACAATCAATAAACAACTACGAACATGTCTATAAAACCTTCTGATATTGATTTACGCTGATTTTAGTGAAGTTATGGCAATAACTACTAATACACGCTGTATTAGAGATCTAAGAAATTTTCTATGACACAATTTGTAGGTCTGGTTCTGAAGCATAAGCAGTATTAACAGAAAATTTGATCGAATCAGACTTTTTGACCGATAGAATGTTGCGGGATATAACAATAATCTAACAAAAAATATTGTCAAGGCTATTTGAAGTCCTTGACTGTGAGACGAAAATCAGAAACTAGAATAAAACTAGCTGGGATATTCCCACTAACACGCCGTCTAGCGCCACTGAGGAAAGAATAATAATAACATTCTAGTGATGCGGTAATCAATATCAGTACCAATGCGGGCGACTAAGATGACGTCTTCGCATTGTCGGAGCGCTACTCCGCCCCTCACACGGACTTCGTCGACGGATCTCGCCGCGGCCTGTCCTATATCGCCGGACCTGTCACGACGCGCGTTATCTCCGGACCTGGCGGCTCTAAACTTCACGCGACATCGACCTCTATCGCCAGACGTCTTAGAACATTATCGACCATTATCCCCTGACTTTGCACGAAGATCAAGGTCCCCAGCTAGACCTAGGTCCCTAATGGAGTCGCTTTTGGTCGCGAAAATGGAAGCGTTGAGTACGGGGAAATTAGTGCGGACGGATTCAATGGACAGTTGCAGCAGTTTCGGGTCGATGTCCTCGCTCCCCAGTGATGTGTGCCGGTGCGATGATTGCCTATTAGGCATTGTGGATTTTTATATGCCCAGTCCATCTGAAGTGAATAAGGCGCTAAGAAAGGTGAGTGGAATATGATTTTATTAATTATCTTGTATAAAGTTCGTTATTTAATCTAAATATAGATTGTTTAATATGAGTAAGTACAAGAATAAATTCTTGTTCGATAAGTTTTTGTTCGAATGGTAATAGGAACGTGATTTTTTTTCTTGTTAATTAGGTCCTAAATTCTCATTTGGAAGGCAGTTACATAGATCCCTACTGTTATTTAATACATTTAAATTACTGTCTTATTGGCTACTATGATAATTCAATAATGTTCTACACATCTTACTAATTTGTTTGTAAACATTGACGTAGTACGACACACGTGTGAATAGGAAAGGAAACCTACTCAACGTACTAGTAGCGCCATCTAGTGATCGTGATGCGAGTTTAGTAAAGAATTCAAGTTGATTGCATGCTGAAGCTCGATCCGTTGCGTTTAGTTTATGTTTAGTATTGCAGATGGCGCTGTGAGGTATTCGTTTCCACTGCTCTACCATTGTTCAGTTGATATTATTTTAGGGAAAAGCATTCGATTATTTCGATTAATTATCGGTAAAAGTGAGTAGTCTTTTCCAATAATATTCAGTAGGTTGTCGACTTATTTTACCAAAAACGATGATTGAACTTTAATCCAGAATTTCAGCGCTTTTCGCCTTTTTTCCATCAAGTTGTTAAAAATAGTTTTGAAAGGCTGTGCTGTTTTTTTACAGTGCTTATAACTAGTCAGCCCCGTTTAGTTATAAATATGTAGGTGTAAGTACATTGTACGTATATCCTTATTATTCAGCAATCGCAAAACCAAAAAGTCTACATCCAAGACAAATGCATGTTTTGCGTCACTGTTTACGTCAGTCACCATGTATGGAGATAGGATGAACATGAGATTATTAACATAAAAATTCAAGTAAAGCCTACGTGATCGTGGTCACACGTCATCAATTGTCTACTCATGACCGTCATGAAGACTAATTCTAGTATTTAAAAACGTTCAAAACCCTATCTGATCTCATCTCAGCGACAACCAAGGTCAAAAACATGTCAAAAATGAACCTTTATTAATAGGTATGTAAATTAGAGATCTCTAATTTCACAAGACACACACACAATCAGTAAGCTTTTACAGCCTCAAGACTATGGCTATGGGAATTTCCCCAAAGTTCAATATGGGCCTCTATAATAGGTAGACATACATACATAATGTACATACTCCTCAGACATCATCATCTGCCTAACCTTTTCCCAACTATGTTGGGGTCGGCTTCCAGTCTAAGCGGATGCAGCTGAATACCAGTATTTTACATGGAGCGACTGCCTATCTGACTTCCACAACCCATGTACCTTGGTAATACGATACCCCTTGGTAAGACTGGTTGTCAGACTTTCGGGCTTCTGACGACCCGTAACGACTGTCAAAGATCCACAAATGACAGCCGGGACCAACGGCTTAACGTGCTTTCCGAGGCACGGAGGAGTCTCGGTATGTAAAGATTTCCGATTTCAAGAAAGGGTAAAAAATTGTACAGAATATTAAAAAAGAGTATTATTTTTGAACAGCAATTTACCTATTTTCGGGAAACAATTATCTGTATACGGAGGAACCCTAGGGTAGCGATTTCTTTTCGATTGAGATTCTGATTTCTCGCATTTCGGGGGGTTGAACCCCCAAACCCCCCCCCTGCCTACGGCCCTGGTAGTAATAGGTATTAAAGGTTTGAAACGGCTTTTCACTCTTTTCAAAAGTTTTGACTGGGAAACTTAGATAAATAGGTTTTAAAGACAACTGGTCAGGTAGCCTGCATTTTCTTTAGATAGATCCTAAAGTCAAAAGACGTTTATATAATATACGTCGATAGAAAATATTTTTTCCAGTCAATTGTACTTAGAATATATGTCCTCATCAGTGCTCAACTGCTATCTAGTACTTTATTCAAGTGCAGTTATCACTCAACTTGGCCACTCAATATCTCCACCTAGAAAATATTCATAGAATTCGATATCCAGGTATTTAGCAAAGAGGCACCGCACGTCTCATGCATAACAGACCACCATGAATCCTTAAACCGAGTTTGACGCAAATCCAACTGTACATGGGAACCTATATAACTTAGGATGTGACTAGGGTTCAAAATATTGAAGGCTTAGGAATAATTCAACCAATGACTAACTATTACTTAGTTACAATTCGGTGTTAGAAACAATAAAGTATTCGACAGACATGCTGGCAGCTAAAGTGTCACACGCCATATTAGGATTTAGGGATGTCTGTATCAAGACTTGCCTACATGATAAGTTGAATATACATTTGTGTGATTAAAGTATTAAATAAACGTTATTTTCGAGATATGGCAGTTGGTTATATCCTTCACAGTTATTGTACCCCCGACAGCCAACAATCCAAGCAGCAATCCGCCAGTAACCTTGCAGTACCGGTTTGATTTTGACAGTGATACTCTCTACGTCGTTCAACGAAATTATGGGCCCGTCCGAAAGTAGATGATCCGTCAAAACAAGTGTCGAATCCAATTTTTCGGACGGGCAAAAACACATCTGTTGTATGGAGGACTGTCAAATCGTGTTGTCATTCATTCTTAGTACCAGCGAATTTCGTGCTTAGGGATTCCCTGTCATGATCTACCTAAATAAATACATATTATATTTACCTAACCCTTTTATCTGCCACACTCGATCATTAGAAAACTCTGTATGCCTCTCTAATAGCATAATATATTAATAATATTTGTAAAAAACAACCGATGATTTATTGAAAATAACAGATACTAAATTGTGGTGGTTTGTCAAAGTCAAAGTCAAATAATTTATTTCAAATAGGAACATAAAAGGCTTTTGAACGTCAAAAACAGAGAAATAGAACTGATTCTAGTTGCCCCTTCCAAAAGGTAGTTTTCGTATGGAGAAGAATAGGCAAGAAACTCCACCGTTACTCTTTTATAAATGTTTTACAATATTTTGTATACCTACATGAATTATATAATTATATGTGAAGACGATGCACCCACAATAAGATTACTAAATTGTACCTACCCCAAAAGGTAAAAAGAATTATATATGGAGCAATGACAAGTAAATTAATGATGTGATAGATACATGGTGCTGTCGTGCTTATCATACAATCCAAGCCATTTGACTGAGGGATCCATCGGAGAAATGCTGAAGGTCTGCGAGGATTATGCTGCCGTGCACGGCCTTGTTTACAACGTCCGTAAATGTGAATACATGGTCTTTAAGGCCGCCGGTAGGTGCCCTAATTATGAACCTAGTTTTACTCTAAATGGTATGAGCATAAATAAAGTACACCAATTTAAGTACTTGGGGCACATACTTACCGACGACCTTAAAGACAATGCAGACATTGAAAGGGAGCGTAGGGCACTGGCGGTCCGAGGGAACATGTTGGCCCGTAGGTTCTCTCGTTGTGCGGACCAAGTCAAAATCACCTTGTTTAAGGCGTTTTGTCAGGGTCTGTATGCGGGGGGTCTGTGGGTCAGTTACACCAAAAGATCGCTAGATGTCTTACGCATCCAATACAATAATGTTTTTAGGATGCTGTTGAAACTGCCCCGTTTCTGTAGCGCATCGGAGATGTTTGCTCAGTACCAAACCGATGGCTTCCATGCAGTGGTTCGCAAAAAAATCGCATCACTGATGCGTAGAACGCGGGTCAGTGACAATAGCATCCTGAAAACAGTGGTGGAGAGCCCTTACTCCCCTTTTCTGAGGCACTATGTGGGGAGAATGGTTAGGTAGCATATTCCTTGGTTATCATTCTCTGCACATCTTGTCGCAGTCACCAGCTTTTGTTGTTCATGTTTTGTGTACTACTAACACTAGTGATAAGGTATTATTACTAACAAACTGGACCATATTGTTGTCCGAATTTTAATAAATAAATAAATAAATTTATGGTTAATTTGATTATTCTTATAGACGTATTTAAAATGTAGAGATAGTAGGGAATAGCTAAGCAAGAATTTTGGAAACATGCCAAGGTATCGTACCTATAGTCGAAGACGTTCAATGTTCATTCATTCATTAGGTAGTTATCTCATTCATTTCATTAATCAACAAATTGGGTAGGTTAGTAAAATAAGTGCTCATATACACGAGCGAGCGGCACGTTGTCGACGGCACGACGCGTCGACGGCTGCAGTTGCTTCTGTCGACCGCTGCAGTTGCCTCTGCCGTTGTTGCCTCATATACAACATTATTTTTTCTTTATGCTAAACCCGAAAAGGGGTCATTGTACTCATCATTTTGAATAATGATGAATACAATGACCCCTTTTCGGGTTTAGAAATGATGAGTACAAAAAATATTGTTGTATATGAGTACTAATAAGGTATGTGTGCATATCCTTGTTTTCAAAGTTTAAACCTCTCTCGTTTTTACAGTTTTCTCTTCTCAAAGTTTAATTTCTTCTGTTTCTTTGAGAAATACTTTAGGATTTCATAGGTTAGTGCGTTCTTGAGTTCTCACACGTATTTTTAGTGTGGCCAAGTATTTAGGCATACATACATAGGCCTGTGCCCTATATCTATTCAGCTCACACCCACATTTTAGGTACTTACGTACACATGTACAGTCTATAATTTTATTGAAATAAATTCACCATTGTATATAAACCCGGTAATAAATAAAATGCGCGATAGACATTCCGGCAGCTTTGCGTCAGAAACCATATTAGGATTCAGGGATGTGGTTTGAATTACCTATGTACTTATGTGCAAAAAATCCTACCCACTCATTAGTATTTATTTGTACAGTAAATACCTAGTATTTCAGTTGGCTTATAATAATGATGACTTCGTGCAACAGGTACTTAAATATCAGTGGTAGAGTTATATCGTAATGTTCTGCGTTGTCTGTAAAATTCATTCAAACGGATGGAATTAAAAACGGAAGTCGGTAAACCTAACTTTTATACCTGTTCTGAGATTTTGTTCTTTTTTTAAAATATTAGACGTCCATCAGAGGGCATTAGCACGAAGGCGCGACGTGAATTTAATTTCATTGATTTTAATCGTCAATTCAACTATCCTACCTTTAGCATTGGTTTATTTTACTTTAAAATAATACACACATATCTGAAAAAAGTAAATAGCAAATGGTATACACGGCTACTGACAAATCAAGCTATATATTTCCAGTTTATGCTGATCTCGCATTGTAGAGGATTTCCGTTTAATGGAAGGTCAGCTTATACTGGAAATGTATAGCTTGATGTGTTGCCGTGCCACGTAGGTACTACAAGATCTCCAAACCTTTCGAAAACGGAACGATTGGGGAGCAGGATATCCCTAAAAACTTGTACCTTAAGCCCCAAACTAGACAGTTATTCCGTATCTTTCTCAATCCATACTAATTAATATTATAAATTCGAAAGTAACGCTGTCTGTCGAGAGCAGTGGTGGCCCAGTGGTAACGGCCCCGACTTACGAGTCATAGGTCGTAGGTTCGAACCCTGACAGGCGCTTTACTTTGTGTAAATTATTTCATCGCCACTGCTCTCAAAACGGTGAAGGAAAACATCGTGAGGAAACCGGCATGTCCTAGAACCAAAAATTCGAAGATATGTGACATCTACCAACCCGCACTGGGCCCGCGTGGTAGATTATGGCTCGCTCCCTCTCACAGAGTGGAGGTCTGTGTCCCAGCAGTGGGAACATTATAGGCTGATTATGCTGTCTGTCTCTGCCTAAACCACTGAACGGATTTCGAAAAAAAATGGCGAAGAGATAGATGGCACCCTCGGGAAGCACATAGGCTACTTTTTATCGACATACCGCGCGGGCGAAGCCGCGGCCGGAAGCTAGTAAACAATTAATTATAAAAGAATGGTGGCAATGTGTTTAATATTTCCTGTTCGTTGTGGTTGTACTGAGGGGTTCAAAATAATTAGAACGTGACTCATTAACATAAGCCGGTGTATTGACGCACTTACTGACATGAATGAAAGGAATTGCAGGAAATGTACAGGATCTGACTGACATACCTTAGGTATGTGAAAAAATACTAATCCATTAAATTCCGAGCATTGGGTTGGGATATAAATATTTCCCGATGCAACATATTTTGTTGGAGTCCACCGGCTCTGCATCTGATTTAATATGATGTAGACTTTTTTAAAACGATGAAAAAAACGAAAAACATTTTTTTTTTAGTCTAACCAGATCAACCACAAATAAACAAACAAAAGAGTATAGTTTACAAACAAAAGCAATAAACAATCTTTTTCTTTTTGTGTGGTTAGTAACTAACCTGGTGTCAGAGTTTTAAAGCCGCCCAAGGGCCTCACGACTTGGCTTATCTCCTGACTTGGCTTGACTTAAAAACAATAATGACAAAACTGAATACTTGTATAAAGAAATACTGAAAGAACATAGCATCGTTTATTTTGTAATAGATGACCAAATTGATGAACTACCTCAACACTGATTTCTGAGGACCTAAACCGGCCACATTAGCAATTCCTCTAAAAGCAGTTCATTTAGACCTCATCTAGCTTATTTTTAATATTTTTTTAATATGACGTGTAAAAGTGATTCCAATATCCTATTCACAGAATAAACAATTTCATTTCATTTCATTTCCTGAATCCCAGCTGTCATTAGCAATTCCTCTAATTTGACATTATAGCAATTCATAATTTGTGGACTATTTTACGAATCTTCATAGAAAACTGTCAAACAGATGAATTATTACGTAATATGAATTACACGCAGATCATAATATTATGAATTTATTAGCAGTTTGTGACATTTTACGATGATTCATAATATTTTCATATTATGATTCTGCTAAAGTGACCGTTTTAAGCCCCTGTTCCTCAACACTAATAGCATCATCAATATTTTTCAATATTAGATTGGCTTATATGTTTTGTGATATATAATAAATAATATGGCACACGTGTATTTTGTATAGATATGAGGGCCTATCCAAATGGCAATCACTTTCAAAACGTTTCGTATTCCTACAACGACTTTCAACAAGATTGAAATAAGGTTTTCCATACTTGTCAGTCCCATAATTGTATATTTGTGACTGTTCCATTCGCCGTTATCACCGCAAGAGTGTCCCTTTGTCTAGGCCCTCAGTAGGTATCTTTTTCATTTCCCAATACACATATCATCAGGATTAACTCTACAGTACTCTGCTTCTACATACATGGCTATATTATATTCTGTCTCGATCTAGTCCCGTGACGTCAGCGGACACGGTTCGAATGCTCGGCCATCTTGTGCGTCACTCTGACGTCATTGTACTCAACTTATGGCTCCCGCTGCCGTAAGGAACCAGACCGTACGTGCTTGAAGGCAAGGTTGGTTGGTTTGAGCGAAGTACTCATAGGCTGATTGTGGTTGTTCCAAGGGGAATTATATGAAAACATAAAGAATGGTTAACTTACAAGAAAACCTCGTAACTAACACGAGCTAACCTTGTCATGTTTTTGAATCGTTGAATCAATTGCATCACACAGCTGACAATTTTTTTTGTTGAACAGTACCTCCTTAATTTTTCCATATTTTTCTCGTTTATTCTTGCTCAAGGGATCTGTTCAACGAGGTGGTCCAGGTGGTGGTGTACTCTTTTCCCATGTTACTTGAGATCCTCGTCTTTTGTATCAAGTATTATTAACACTATCTCACCAGCTGGTATTCGATAATGTGAATAACGATAGAGCACGCTTCCTTGGAAGTACCTTATTCGCTCTCGACTTGAAAACACCCAAGTTATCAATCAATGAATTCAGCCTATAGTAGTCCACTGCTGGACATGGCCTCTCTCAGGCTGCTCCACAACCTCCTGTCCTCCGCCTTCCGCATCCAGTCTGTCCTAAGCACCTTTTTATTTAGGTCGTCGTTCCAGGTTATAGCTATCAGGGAGCACAGACTCCAGCAGAGAATTCAAGGCCTTGTCCATACTTGCATCATTTTGGTGTATCCGACGCAATATGACTCGCATGATTGCGTGTCATTTTGGGTCCACACTAGCGATAATGATACAAGGCGAAGCAACATATCAGAGATCTGATAATCCGAAATGATACATATGTGGACTAGGCCTAGTTAGCACAAAGAAAGTATCCCCAAAATTATTTATTGTTTTTATTTTTTTTGTATTTTTTTTGTATTTTGGCACTTTGTAGCTATTAATAATAGCTACAAAGTGCCAAAATACAAAAAAAATTTAACCGTGCTTTTGTATGTTGTGTTGTCTTTTGTATGCACCAAATAAACGTTTTATCTATCTATCTATCAAAACGTTTTGCGCGTATGGTTGGGATGTATATAGCACATTGATGGTTTTTTTCCCAATTATCCTCTGTCAGTCAGTCATTACTTTATCATTCACTACCTTTTCGTTCACATCATTGCTCAAACAAATAACCCATTCATCTCTTCTTTGCTTTCATTCTCTCTCTCCATAAACATTTATATTTTACTAGCTGCGCGCCGCGGTTTCACCCGCGTAAGTCTCGATCCCGTGGGAATATCGGGATAAAAAGTATCCTATGTGTTAATCCAGGTTATAAACTATCTGTTTGCCAAATTTCATCCAAATCCATTCAGCCGTTTTTGCGTGATTGATTAACAAACTTCCAAACACACAAACACACAAACTTTCATATTTATAATATAAGTAGGATTTCGCACTCTCACAGTCAAATACCTACGTTTCGTTCATTATGAAATCCTCTCAGTAAATTACTTACTTTTACACTCATTTACATATATGTACATGTACATTTGTCTACCCTGAGACGTCAACAGACACGCTCTGAATACTTCGACGTCTCGTGCGTCATAGTGACGTCATCGCACTCTTTGAAAGGCTTTCTACCGTCGCCCGCGCCGCTTTTGGGATGCATCAGACAATCTGAACTGCATATATATGCGTTTTAAATATGCTTATGTGATTGGTGGAGGGTCGAGGGCATTGTTTCGATACGGATGCGTGAAATGATGTGGGGAATGTGAATGAAAACGTTACTTGGAGAAAGAGTGAGATGGTTACGTTTTGGCAAATGATGAATGAGTTTGTAAGTCAGTCTTTTTCTGTCTCTAAGCCGATATTACGTTAGAATACAATATAACCCATGTTTAGAATAAATCTAGGTTTACCCTTAAACACAATCATAAGACTAAAGCATCTCGCGCACTAGACGGCCACAATAAGACCAGTGCCCTGTTTATAAAAACTTACAAGACAGGTATTAAAAGCATTTTTCCTGTAAAAAAAAATATTATTCTAAAAAAAAACTACACGTGTAAATTACATGTTACAAGGTTACATTGTTATTTAGTTCACAAGTAGATACTTATACTTTTACACCTTTATTCGTGATTTTGTTTATCCAAAAATTATTTGTAAGCTACAATTTGTAGAAAATCATTGCAAATCCTGAGAGTGTCCGGCGACTCTCTATTCCGTCTTACAAGTTTACAAGTGTCGTGCTAGTACCGCAATCAATTTATTTAACTCGATTTTCTTTTGTGAAATGTGGTCAAAAGAGAGGGATGACCTGATGCCCGTGTTCCAGCAGTGGGAACATTAAGGCTGATTATTTATTTATTTTATTTGCCATGAATTTAACGAAAAATTAACATTCTAGGTAACTTGTGAATGTGTAGACTTGTAACTATTGATAAACAGGGCCTAGGTAAACTATAGAAACCGATACGATACGTCGCACAACTGGTGCCGTATTATGAAGTATTAATGCGACCATTTTTCCAGTGTGAGAGAGAGACGGAGCTATACAAAACCGATCGTACCATCCCGTTTTCGCAGTGGAATAATGATGGCGTTAATACTTCATAATACTACTCGTGGCCGTCTAGTGCGCGAGATCACAAAGATAGTTTTCTGATCCTAGTAATGCACCAGTTTTAGGAACTGTCTTGATTCCCATGCACAGTTTGCCTAGAACTGTTCAGTATGACGTGGCGTAGGTATACGGGGGTTGTTACTCGTCTAAATTAATTAATTATTGAGTTGGTTATATGGAAAATTCAAAGTCAATGAAATAAATAAACGCTAGTTTCTGCGAAAGTGCTTAGGTAAATATTTATGTAGATAGAATAGATTATCAAGGATTTGAAAGTCGCTGACGTGCCTTCTGCATAAAGGAGTGTTGGCATGGTAATAGTTAAAATCGTGACGTCAACGAGAAAATGCGAGTGTCATTGAAATCCGCATACTTACATACTAATTGTAGAAACAGCTGTTTATAATTCGCAGCTGTATGAATGTTTTGTCATCCATGTTTTTAGAAATTGCCACATTTGATATCAACTTTTTAATACCCACAAGTCTTTTAAATATTCTTTCATAGAGAATCCGATTCATAAGTGCATTTTTATTAAGTACTTTTTTTTGTGTTTTTTATGTTCAAAGTGATGAAATAAGTATCACCAACGCATTGTGCGAACTTTTGATGACCTTAGCCCATCCACAATTGGATGATGTGAAGTCATTCAATTAGACCAGTCAATAAGCGTAGTAGTGCCTGAGAAACAAGCCTTACTTATACGAAGTTTCATAAACATACACACACCCACTTTAAATTAATAAAGTACAAGGAATTTTGATTGAAATTAACAAAAAAGCGTCATCACGTACATACCTACATAACACCACGCCTTGTTTCCCCGAAGGGTTAGGCAGAGGTGTACCTACCCATAGTCGGTAGTATACCCACATTTCACCAGTTATGCTTAAGGTGAAAGCTTCAGGGTAGCCCGCGAAATTCAAATTTTCTTACGTTTTTTGCAATTTGCAGGGTCAGGTTGTATGTTGATAAAAATATGATTCGCGGCCGTAAAAAATATGGCTTTACAGAATTATAATCATGAGAATCAGCAATACAACTCCTTAAGTTCATAAAAGTGCCAAATGTCATGATTTCATGAAATAGTCATTCAATACACTACCTTACCGCTACCTTAGCGCATCCCCCTTAAGTCCAATGTATTAGGGAGCGAGCCTATTTCCATCAACCAGGCACAGATCCATTCTCCGGGCTGGTACTAAGAACCCCTATTCCCTACCTGGGACCTCAGTCTCAGCAGTAGGGCTTGCGACCACTAAACCAACAATGGGGGCAGTCGTCATCACATAATTCAAGACAAAACCGGCCACAATACCTTTTAACTTTTTAAGCCGTCAAAAGTAAATACAGTGGAAGTAAAATCAAAGCTTTTAAAGTCAAATTAAAATAATAACGATGAATTACCAAATAACTTTAAGTAGTTCGTTGACCTTGAGGTGAAGTCACCAAAGATTGGCGCCCATCATTAAAATGAAGTAAAAATGGTGATGAAATGCCAATAAAATTGCTCCGCGGATGGTAGCTCAATGTCTCGAATTAAAAGTAATAACGGTTTGGGATAATTATTCTTGTAATAGCTGAAGTATTCTCGTTGATGTGAGTATATTAGACGCTTTTACGTAATACTAGAAGGCTCGCTTTGGGGTGACCAATCAGCTTGCTGTGATAAAGCAACATGGAAAAGATAATACCAAAAAACTTTTTACAAAAAAAAAACAACCGAGTTCCAAAAAAAACACACATACATATTGAAGCTAACTCAAAAATTACGCAAGCAAAGTTAATAAAAATTATATGGGACCACCTCGGAAGCATAACCTACCAAACAAAAGAAGAATCATCAAAATCGATTCATAATTGGCGGAGTAATCGCGTAACAAACATACAAAAAAAAAAAAAAAACATACCGACGAATTGAGAACCTCCTCCTTTTTGAAGAAGTCGGTTAAAAATATGAGACACGTGATATGAAAAAGTCGTTTTATTCTAATAGTACCAACTCAATCGACTCATTAATTCTTTTAACGTTGTTTATTAGCCTTGGCCTCTAACAGTTCAATACAAATGTTACATAACAAAAAATTCTTAAACAATGACGTCACCGCATTGTCGTAAACCCATCCCATTTGCAATTGCTTGACGTTCACGTGACAAGGCGCGACCTTACGATGACGAACAATAGCAATATTTAAATTATACACAAACAAAATAATGTACATGAATGTATGAATGAAAATTAAATAAAATGCATCGACAAAGGTTTTTTGATAGGTTATATAAATAAATACATTAGTGACATTGGTGAAGGAAAAACATCGTGAGGAAACCAATTAGAAAGTAACTATGTCTGTCTGTATGTTATATATCTGTATGTTATATAAATCACTTTTCAGTTGCCAGTGCGTACAACAGATCTTCAATAGGGGGTGGTACCTTAATATTATGTAATAGTAGCTTCAGATATAAGGAAAGGAAGGATATCACTGCTTGCTCTGTTGATCGCTTATGTGAGGTAGCATGTGCAGAGGTTGAAGGCCATACTTTCTTATGTGTTTATAGACCACCAGCCTCAAACTTGTCTTCATTTTTAATTGTAATGGAAGAAATACTAACTAAAGTTTTTAGAAATAATAAAATAGTTTTTGTTTGTGGTGACCTAAATATTGATCTACTAGTAAATTCACCGGAAAAATGTAAGCTTATCTCACTGTTTAAATCATTCAATTTAAAATGTATATTTAATGAAGCAACTCGAGTAACAGCAACCTCAGCTACATGCATAAACAATGTATTTACTAATTGTAAAATAAAAGAATCGTCCCTAATTAGTGGCATCAGGTCTGACCATACAGGTCAACTTATATCCTTTGAATCAGATAAAAAGTTATGTTTAGATAAAACCATTGAGTTAAGACCTCTTACTAAAAATAAATTAAAAATGTTTAATAATAATGTGCTTTGCAATCTCGTAACAGCTAGTTTTGATTCACAAGACCCCAACATAAACTATGGTACATTATTTTCTACAGTATGTAAAGAATTCAATAAAGCATGTCCTGTAAAAAAAGTAACAATAAATACTAAGCCAAAATTTAATGAATGGGCCACTGCTGGCATTAGAAAAAGCAGAGACATTTTATATAATTTATATTACGAAAAATCATTGACTTCTGATCAAGTTGTTCATAATTATGTAAGGAATTATTCTAAGATATTTAAAAGGGTCTGCGCACAAGCTAAATCTAAATTAATAACTAACAAAATTGATAATTCTAATAATAAAATAAAAACTGTGTGGCAGGTAATTAACAAAGAAACTGGAAACACAAAACCACGTGATCCGAATGAATTGTCTCTAAAAATTAATGATGAAACCATTTCAGATAAGTTAAAAGTTGCTGAGACACTAGAAAATTTCTTTACCAACATCCCAATAGAGGTTACGAAATCTCTCCCCTCTTCATCTTTATTAGCAGATTCTCTTCTCAAAGAAAACTTTACTAAAGTCATTCCAAGTTTTGCGTTCAAGCCTATTTCTATTGCCACAATAAAAAAAGCATTCATAAGTCTTAACTCAAAAAACACTGAAGATTTATGGGGCATCTCTGTTAAGGTTCTAGGAGATATCATTGAAACTATTGCCCCTGTCCTAACAGGGATATTTAATCAATGTTTGGACACTGGTACGTTTCCTGATTTAATGAAACATAGTAAAGTTGTACCAATTTTCAAATCGGGTAGTAAAAGCGATCCCTCTATGAAAAAATCATGCTAGACCAGATGCTGTCACATTTTAACTCAAATAAGATTTTACATAGTCACCAGTTTGGTTTCACGAAAGGTAGGTCGACGACAGACGCGGGAGTAAAACTCATCAGTCACATTTTAGAATCCTGGGAGAAGTCCCAGGATGCAATTGGCATTTTCTGTGACCTCTCAAAAGCATTTGACTGCGTCGACCACAATACACTGATCTGTAAATTACACCACTACGGAATTCGTGGACAAGCTGCTGATCTTGTTCTTTCTTACCTATCAAACAGGCAGCAAAAAGTAAATGTTAACGGGGCGACGTCCTCGGGGTCTCTAGTTAAAATGGGCGTGCCTCAAGGTTCAATAATCGGCCCTTTCTTATTTCTAGTTTATATAAATGACCTTCCTTACATGATGGCAAACTTGTCGGATATAATACTATTCGCTGACGACACTTCTCTTATTTTTAAAATAGATAGAAAAGATACAGATGTCTCACATGTCAACGATAGTCTGGCTACTCTTTCGGAATGGTTCGCAGCTAATAATCTTTTACTTAATGCGAACAAAACTAAATGTATTAGGTTCTCATTACCAAATGTACCTCAAGTGGGTCTAAATCTAAAACTTGATGGCAAGAAACTAGATGCAATTACAGAAACTATATTTTTAGGAATTACTTTAGATTCAAAACTACAATGGGGCGCCCACATCAGAACTCTTTCAGGTAGACTAAGTTCAGCTGCATATGCAGTAAGAAAAATAAGGCAGTTGACTGATAAAGCCACAGCTAGGTTAGTATACTTTGCTTATTTCCACAGTATTATGTCTTATGGCGTTGTGCTGTGGGGATCGGCAGCTGACGTAGATTCAATTTTCATTTTACAGAAGAGGGCAATCCGCGCGATCTATAAAATGAGTCCTCGCGAGTCCCTTAGAGACAAATTCAAAGAAATTGATATACTGACTCTGTCTTCTCTCTATATCTTTGAAAGTATTTTGTATGTTCGCAAAAACTTAGGACTTTTCAAAACAAGAAGCGATTTCCATAATATAAATACACGTAGTAGACACGAAATTGTCATACCCAAATTTAGATTAACTAAAACAAGCAAGTCATTTCTTATAAACAGTATCCGCTTTTATAACAAGTTGCCAAAGTCGGTTACAGAACTTAGCGATGGAAAATTTAAAACCCATATCAAACGTGTCCTTATCAAAAAAGCATATTATAAGATTAAAGACTACGTTGATGACAAGGAAGTTTGGCAATAATTCCTTCTGCACATGTGGCTTCCCTGGTACCTTATAAACGGCATAATTATGTAAGAGTCTATTAACTGCTCCCAAATTACCATGTTTATTCTCTTTACATTCATCCTTGACATAATCATTGTATTTGACATTATTCCTATTATTATAGATACCTCCAATTTAATTTCAACTCCTAGTGGCTTTTGTGGACATGATAATTATTCAATTTGTTACAGTTGTAATAGCAATCACGTCATTTGGCTGAAATAGGTTTATTTTTATTGTTTGGCTTTTATATAGATTATTTTCTATTTTGTGAATGTGAGAACTTTGTAGGCTTATTGGACTGTAGATTTACTGAACATCTATTTTGTTAAGTACCTGGTACTTACTTGTTGAAAGGCCTACATTGTCCTCCCATGCCTACTAACACTGTAATTTGAAAATATTGTAAAAGCCAATTATTTTTAAAAGCGTTACCGTGGAGTTTCTTGCCGGCTCTTCTCCATAGGAAACGACCAATTGGAACCGTGCACCTAGCTTCTGACGTTTCATAAGTGCCCATGTAGGTTTATGTGAAATAAAATATTTTGATTTGATTTGATTTGATTACCTTTTCACGCCCAAACCACTGAACTGATTTCGAAAACATTTGGCAAGGAGATAGATGGCATCCCGGGGAAGGACATAGGCTACTTTTTATCGACTTACCACGCGGGCGAAGCCGCGGGCGGAAGCTAGTAGGTAGTTACTATAAGTCTGAAATCGATTACCCGACTTAAGCAAGCGTGGTGCTCAATACTTGTGCCTTGTCTGAATGAGAATAGGGCTTTGCCCCTGCAGTGGGAAAATGATAGGCTATAAAGTAAATACACTTATTTTTTTTATTTTTTTCTGCCTCTCTGACTAATACATTACTTTGCGTACATTCGATATTATAATCGACTTTGCATTACAGTTTATTAATAATTAAAAAAATAAAAAATAAAAACAAAATAAAGTTAATAATAAAAAGTTTTTATTATCAGACAGTACCCAACTCAACAACTTTAATACAAATAACAGATTTCCGAACAACATTTATGGTTAATAGTGCAGTATTAAGTGAAGAACACTCATTATATACAAATTATATACTTATACCATACAATGCATGTACATACGTAGGATGACGTGTGAAGAATTATATTTTTTAGTTAACAGCACCGATTTGTGTACAAATACGGTATGATTGGATTTCAAGAGGAGGTTTAACTGTCATCTGTAAACATGGTACCTACTTGAGTGTACTTTGCTATTTCTTTTCTTGTGACTTGATGCTTTTAATTAAGTTTTCCGGGCTTATTGATAAGATTCGTCTTCTTTTTACCCAACTACGGCGAAGCAAAAAGGAGGGTTATGATTTTTTTCTTCTAAACTACTCATCACAATTTGACAAATGAGGTATCGTTGGAAGCGTCTTGGTTTTCAAATGAAAGGTCTTAATTTGCAAAAAATAATAATAAAAAAAACAAAAAAAAAACAAAAAAAAAAGTTATAAAACTAACACCCAACTACGGCAAAAAAGTCAAATAAAAAGATAAAAACAAGAATCACAGACAGACAAATTAAAAATCCGGAGTCACACGTATCTGTTTGATTTAAGCCTTAACACGTGTGACTCCGGATATTTGAAAACATTGATTTGACCCGGTGCTCCGCCTTCCACATCCGGTCTGTCCCCGCCGCCTGTTTTAGGTTAGTTTAGTTCTAGCAGGCTATGCTTGACATACACACATTAACTTGTCGATCAATATTCTGTGTTGAACATGGCTTTCAATATACCGCGACTATGGTATACGTAGGTACTATAAAATCACCAGGCTTGCCAACCAGATTGATGATATCACCATGTTGAGTTGGGATTTGAAAAGCCCCAGTCCCAGCTACATTATAATTAAAAAAAAAACCGCTTTCAACGATATTATTATTTTTTATATCAATTTTTGGATTTACAAGAGTGTCCGTGGAGTTTCTCGCCCGTTCTTCTCCATAGGTACACACGGCTACACATCAAGCTATAAATTTCCAGTATAAGCTGACCTAGTATTGGATCGGAAATCCT
Organism: Lithophane ornitopus; assembly: GCA_948473465.1. Classification (NCBI taxonomy): domain Eukaryota; kingdom Metazoa; phylum Arthropoda; class Insecta; order Lepidoptera; family Noctuidae; genus Lithophane; species Lithophane ornitopus. The sequence goes on along the minus strand of OX419624.1, from coordinate 12,279,456 downwards.
ATACAATACGAGATTAGCATAAACTGTAAATGTATAGCTTGATGTGTAGCCGTGTTTACCTACTAATGGGAAACTAGCTTCATATTTCTGACTGACCGACTCCTTGACAATTCAAAAGTGCCTGTAAATGGTTTAATTGAAATAAATTCTTTGAGTTTGAGTTTGAATTATAACGGCACAATAGGAAAAACGAAATCATTTTGGGCTTCAAATAATCCCCTTACAGTTTTAATATTTTCGCCGTGAATCTAGGGATAGAAGTGTAAAAAAGTATCGATATTAAAATAAAATAAAAACGATTTTAGATATATCGAAAAAAAAACGATATATCGGTGGAATTTAAAAAAACAAGTTTATTTTATGTATTTCAAGTTTTTTATAATCTTACCAAATACCAAACTAGGAAAAAATAGTATACTTTTTACGGGTCTGAATTCCAGCGGTTTTAGTCTTTGGCGAGAACGGTGTTTCTATTGGAAATATATCGTTTTTGATACATTTTCGATACTTGATATTTTATATCGATATATCTAAATAATAAATATCGCCTAAAAATATCGATATATCGATATTTTTTCTGCAAGCCTACGTGAATCACACAGCACCATGGTATTCGTAAAGAACCACATAACAATTTTCATATCTGTATATACGATTTCAAAGACGTATTAATTTTTTCCCAAGGTCTTTATAGCCACGGTTTGCTTATACACTTCACTCACCTGCGTCATGGCTTGCCTCCGTTTTCTATTTAGTGTTCAACCGCTAAAGAAGTTAAGTGAAAAAATTGTTAGAAGTGTTTACTGGTGTGTTTGGTATACATATCGGTTAAGTATTTATCTAGTTGGTAAACAAGTCGATGGACAGACTGATATAAAAGTGGTAACTGACGCCTAAGGGCAGTTGGAAACAGTATTGGATAGCCAATGTAAATCAGAACTGTAGAGATGTTTGAGCAGAGATAATTTCTTTACAGTAGTACAATATAGAGCCTTTAAATAAATAGCTAATATCACATTAACACACCGGCTTTGTGTGTTCCATAAAGTCGACCCAAGTATACAGCGTGTAAAAAAACCCGATACGTTGTTGATTACGATCCGAGGTTGTTATTAAGAATCATACTGAGACTAAATTTATGTGGTACATATTTTGAAAAAAGGAAAAAAAATCGACGTATTTTTTTTCAATCGGGACTTTTACCGGGTTATTATTACATGGGGCGCGGGCCGCCGTCGTCTAGCGGGTGTGTACAAGTCATAGCTTATGACCTCTGCAGTAAATTTGCTCATTTATAATGAAATTGGGGTAATTTTTACCCGATTACGGCGAAGAAAAAAGGAGGGTTATGATTTTGACCGGAGGGTTATGATGTATGTATGTATGTATGTATGTATGTTCATCTGTTCCCTCATATCTTAACGACTCATCACAATTTGACAAATGCGGAAGCAAATCGTTGGAAGCGTCTTGATCGTCCACTGGTTATAGGCTATGTGACGTCACATTAAATTAAAAATGGCGCCCTCTAGAGGACATAAAGTCAGGAACTAAAAATAGTGTTTAATCGTACCATGTTGGGTATCAAATGAAAGGGCTTTATGAGCACATTTCAAAAATATATATAATAATATTATAACGCCAAAATAATAAAAAAAAAATTAAGTAATAAAAACTAAAACCCAACTACAACGTAATCTGTTTGATGCCCTAACACGTGTGACTCCGGATCTTTAATTTGTCTGTCTGTGGTGTCTTGTTTATACCTTTTTAGTCGTAGTTGGGTTTTAGTTTTTATTACTTTATTTTTGGTACTAAAAATGTGAATTTCAAATTGCAATAAATTTTTATTATTTTCAATAAATAATTGATCTTGTGTTTATTTCTGGTAATTTTATTGCAGTACCTATGTGCCCCCGAATAGGTCTGCCGGACCTACCATCCTAATCCTAACTAATATTATAAATGCGAAAGTGAGTTTGTTTGTTTATTTCTTTGTTTGTTTGTTACGCTTTCACGCTAAAACGGCTTTACGGATTTGGATGAAATTTGGCACAGGGGTAAACCATGACCTGGAATAGGACATAGGATACTTTTTATCCCGATATCCTCACGGGATCAAAACTTACGCGGGTGAAACCGCGGGGCGCAGCTAGTCATTTCTTATATTTTTTCTACAACAATAAAACTCCTCATAAAACTACACTATAAGCACAGCAAGATTCCTAGAATGTCTGTTCAGTGACTATTCACCTAAAAAAGTGCCCGTTGGTCAAGTAAGGTCATGCCAGGTCGGAACAAGGACACAGGTCATTAACTAGGCAATCTGGGTCGAATCTACGAAAACAATTCTTTATTTTTTACCGTTGGGTTGTTTTCGAAGCCACAGTTTAAGTGGTTTCCTGTTCTATGAAGAAAGAGTGTTGCAAAAAATTTGCAAGGTGGCATTGGTTTACTGGTATTTACTGAATTAAACTGAATAGTTTTGTCTAGTAAGTCCTTAACTTCTTTTAATAGTTGCAAAAACGACTACTAATGCAAAAAAATATGTTTTTTGTGGAAAATATTGGAAAATCTGTTAACACAATTAAGCCATGTATTGGCAAATAATTTAAACCATTTGCATACATAAATAACATCACGCCTGTATTCCCAGAAGGTTTTAAGCAGAGGTGTGTATACAGTACACTCAAATTTCTCCAGAATATGTTTAAGCCCCATGTCATGTCCATTGGGCTAGCCGATTGCCATCACCGGGCACAAGTCTAGAGTCCGGGCTGCTACCGATACCTATAACACTTTGTCCAACCTGGTAAATCATCATCATCCGCAGCCTTGTTCGACTCACTGCTGAGTATAGTCTTGCACCCTTTTGTGCCATGCTTCCCTGGTCCGAGCGATTCTCATCCAGGCCTTCCCATCTTCTGTAGGTCGGTCACCCACCTGGCTATTGGTCTGCCAACGCTCTCAACCGTTTCTTAGCAACCACTCCGGCTCCGGACTGCTACTGCGAAATTCCAGATGGAAAAACTCAATAGCACCTTGCTTGACCCGGGAATCGAACCCAGGACCTCATGATCAGCAGTAGCGCTTGCGACCACTAGACCAATGAGGCAATCTAGAGTTTCATGAACCCTGCCAGTGTTGCGGGAATGTCCGAAAGGGATACCGGGACCCTGGCAACAGGCAACTGAAGGAACACGGGTGGGTTTTAGACAGTAAAAGTCTGACACGCCCTTCCACTCCGCCCAGAGCGGGAGAAGTCATGTGAAAATGCAATATCTTAAGGTTGATGCGCTAGGGTGGCCCGCGAAATTCAAATTTTCTTACGTTTATTGCAATTTGCAGGTCAGTATCAGGTTGTATGTTGATCTAAATATTATTAGCGGCCGTAACAAATATGTATTTACAGAATTATAAACATTAGAATCAGCAATACAACTCTCTAAGTTCATGTTAGTGCATTGACTGACGATTTCATGAAATTTTCATTCAATGCACTTCCATGAACTTAGAGAGTTGTATTGCTAGCGCATCCACCTTAATTGCTATTCTGAAACACAGCATATTCCTTCTAGCGTGTTCATACATTACATTTATTTTCACGACTGAAAACGTTATTACCTGACATATTCTACGTTTTCTTTTGATATTCAGATTAAGTACATACTGCATTTGATTTTCCTGTAGTTTTAAAGAGTCAATGCTCCGTGTTTCGTCAATGACCGCGCGTGATTAAATAGCATAATTTGTTACGGTTCTGAATCACTTTATCATGAAATAACACGATTTTTAAGAAGATAAGAAGGCATCTACAGTAGTATAGGTAGGGGCAGTTATGAGCATAAATATATAGGATTATGGTAAGCTAGGCAATAATATCTGATTTCATGATTCATCCATTAATATCTGTCGTTATTGGAAGGCAACCATTATTGGAAGGCAGATATTATTAACGCAAGACATGTCCCATATTATTGCATTCTAAGGCCCATATTACAGACCCTTTTGATTGGTTGAAACTAGTTTTAAGTAATGCTTGAGTATTGAGTGAGGTTCTGTAATACGGGCCTAAGAGGTGCCACATCTCTCAAGCCGCATGTGTCGTCAGATAGTTTTCGTTTTCCTTTTATGTCACATATTTGTGCTGCCACTTGCCACTTGCCACAAATCATGACATTATATTCGGCGTCATTTTGACGACAGATATTATTGGATGAATCATGAAGTCAGATATTATTGCCAATTTTTCCATGCTAATATATTTATACTTGTGACATTAGTTATGTTAGACATAGTTTTATGGACTTCGTCATTCTTGAACCACTATGACTCGACATTGGAATGTTTACTTGTAATTATTAAATCATTTGTTATAATTATTATGCTCTTGTTTTTATCCTTCATGTACACAAATAAGAATCAATTGGATCTCACCATCCATAAGTTTCTAGAATAGCTGATCTAATCTGTAAAAATCTCACCATGAAAACTAAAGTGAAGTGAGCTTGGAGTGAACTGTAACTCCCTTAGCATCAGTAGGTATCGATGACAGCTCACTCCAGTCACTCCACGCTCACTTCATCTAAGTTTTCACGGTGAGATGGTTACATAATAGCAATGCTGGTGAAATGACAGCTCACTTTAAGCTCACCCAAGTTTTCACGGTGGGATGTTAAGTTTTCACAGAATAGTTCGACTGACCAACAATTTGGAAGATAAGCAAGCCTGTTTAAGAAAAGCACTTTTCATCTACCCTACCATAGACAACTCTTTAAAGACCGCAAACGTTCATCATCATCATTAGCGGTCCACTGCTGGACAAAGGTCGTTCTAATCGCATGCCATTTGGCTCAATCTTCGGCTACTGTCATCCAGTTCATACTGTCCCGGCATCTACATCGCCACATTCGAACTACGTATCACACTGACGTCACGAAAAGTCCTGGGTTGCGCAAGCAGAGTTTAGGGCGCGACTAAGATATACAACGTCATCAATCGTCGGGCAGTTGCCCACCAGACAACCCGTCAACCCGTCTGGTCGAAGGATCCTCCCTTGTCTATAGAGGATGAGTGAACGTTACACTCAATTCCTCATGCTTCTATAAATCCTTGAATCCGTTTGCTTCACGACTCCTAATACCTTACTAAAATGCTGGTCGTTCATAGGACATGCATACCGATGCATCGGTCTTTAACAAGCCCATTAAATCTTGACAAGGCGAATTTGAGAACTAAACAAAAATGTTCTAAAAATGGCATTTTTATGACAAGTGGCGCCAAAGTGACATTTTAAGATAATGTTGTTCATTGTGTAGGTATGAATTTCAAAATATTTTAATATAATATTTAAATAAATAATACGTTATTGTACGATATTGACGCAATGACTGACGTAATATGACGTATTGCATAATGAGGTAAGTATTTGCATGGTTAAATAATATTATTATGTCTGGTAGTGCTTTGAACTTAGTCTTCCAATAGTAATACCTGTTTCATATACCTACCTACAATCCTATTTTGATTTTTATCAGAAATGTTTTGCCAGTTTCTGAGAATTTAACTGGGTTATCTGATATTAAATGTAAACATATGCAAATGACATTAGTATTCAAACCAACGAATCGGACACTTTTTTTAACTTTTTCGAAGAAACCAGGCGCCAGGAGATTACGTACTTCAGTAGCTATTATATTTGAAACGAGCAACGCTGCTAGGCTGCGGATATTGGAATGGTGGTCCCTTGACGAACTCTTTCATAATCAGCTCTACCTACTAGTATTACCTTTTACAACCTACTATTTTTTGTGGTGGGACTCGTGGCTAAAGTAATAACAGCCGTATGGGTCGATCGATCATATTACGCTACTCTTGCCGCGTTCGGTCCGTGCATGGGTGATCATCTTTTTACACCAAGCCCCCCAGCGTGCTTCGAAAAGCTCGAGCCATTGATGGTCCCGGCTGCTGTCCTTCATGGATTTTTGACAGTTGCCACGGGGCGCCAGTAGTCCGAAAGTCTGACATCCAGTCTTATCAAGGAGTACCGCATTATCGTATTACCTCGTTTTACCCAGTTAAACTGGGTTGTGGAGGTCAGAGGACCTAGACAAGTGACAATCGCTTCGAAAGCATTTCGTATTTCTAGAACGACTTTCAACATTGACATAAGCTTTTCGATAGCTTATGTCAGTCCTATACATTTTTGCCTTTTCCATCATCGTTATCGCTGATAGAATGTCACTTTGTCTAGGGCCTCAGATTGGCAGTCGATTCCTGTAAAATAGCCGGCTGGACTGGCAGCCGACCCCAATATAATAGGGAAAAGGCTAGGCAGATGATGATGCCCTACAAATTATATTATATATATTAACTATGTTACGGTTAGCGATTATCACACCATCATGCCACGGTATGTGATCAGCAGTCTTATCTCAATCGGTTTCGATTTCTATAATCCGATATTTCTGTACAGAAATAGATCATTCCTGTATCTTACCGATCGATTTACCATTAACGTGTCGTTATACGTGAACGTAACGACTAGTAAATAGTCATGGTCATTTGAGCACTTAAAACTATCAAAAATGGGCACGATGTCATTACTGTTAGGTATAATTTGATGGCACTACGTGTCACATTGTAGTTGGGATGCCATCAAAACTTCTTTGGAAATAGCGATAAAACTGTGACGTTCGTTGGAAAGAGTATATGTAAGAATTTCATTGTGGAAATACCTACCTAACTACCTAGGTATATAAACCTATTGTTGCTCGAAAGCTTTGCAAATCTTGGCATGAACATTTTTTCATAGGAGTTTAGATAAATGCTTATTTAAAATTCAAAGCAACGATCATATAATTTAGTGTCAATAATTATTATTGAGCCCCAAGGTGCTGGTCTAATTTTAATTGCTTTTATTTTATGTTGCAAATTATTCTGATGACATTGACATTTTAAAACTCATCTTTTGCTTTTAAGCCTTTTAGAATGTGGACGGAATTATGCTTATCATCAATCATCATCATTATCTTCATATTTTTTATGCCATTGAGGAGCTCGTGGCAAAATAATAACAGCCGCACGGGTCGATCCATCAGGTTAAGCTACGCTTGCCGGAGTTGGTCCGCGTGTTGGGCGCTCTGTGCCTCGGAAAGCACGTTAAGCCGTAGGTCCCGGCTATCATTCGTAGATCTTTGACAGTCGTTACGAGTCGTCAGAAGCCCGAAAGTTACTGGATTGTTTAGGTCAGATAGGCAGTCCGTGTAAAATACTAGTATTGTGCTGCATCTGGCTGGACTGGAAGCCGACCCTAATATACTTATTAGGGAAAAGGCTAGTTAGATTGATTGAGAGTGGCAACCACGTAGGCGGTCCATCTGCCTAGCCTTTTCCCAACTATGTTGGGTTTGGCTTCCAGTCTAACCGTATGTAACTGAAAACCAGTGTGGGATATAGGTTCACTTGTATTATTTATTTATTTATTTATTTATATATACTTTATTGTACACCAGAAAATACATAGCTAAAATAAATAAATTGAACACTACAAAACATACAATGGGCGGCCTTATCGCTTTCTGCGATCTCTTCCAGGCAACCTTAGAATGGACAGTGATTGCGTGGACATCAAAAATGAGGTTGTCATTGGTGCAAAATAATAAGTAGGTACTTAAACTTACCAATAGATATAATATACTATAATATATAATAATATATATATGCTATACAATACATACATAAATACATACATACTGACTTTAAAAGAATATTTATGTAAGCAACGAAAAATAAATTGTATCAAACAATTTGTGTCTAACCTTAGATTAAAACAACAAGGGCCTACGGATAAGCGGCCTACATTATATACTTCTCATACACAATGGTTTTATAAATAGTCTGAGAATCAGTACATAATGAGTTCTGATCACCGCATCGCATGACCACAATGATATCAAAGATCTGTTCAGACCAGAATACATGTACAGATTATACCTTATCAGATTTTATAAGAATCCCTTTTGAAAACTCGTTTACATAATAAATACTTCCTTTGGAAATTACGTCAATTTTATGGGGTTCAATTCTTTGAATCCAAAAACCTCAAAATTGAATAAATTAATTGACCGCAGTGATCTCAAAATGTGAAAAAAACGCTGGGTTTATATAGTATGAAATTCCTTGTGGTTAGAAAAATCCCGATACTGAGGGGCATTATTATCGTAATGGGTACTTTTTGTATCACCTAGATCTAGTACCTACAGATAACAAAACATATTGGTTACTCGTACCTAATGCATAGTTGCTAATGCAAAAATATCTGAAAGAGATGAGGAAGTGGGAATGTAATCCTGATGTACATGAACGAGGCTGTGGTTGCAATTTTATGAAAGTATTGTCATAGCAGCCTGCCTTCTCTTATGTAAGGCTTGAATTCCTCTTACGCTGATGTCCGTCGCGTACGTCAGTCGCGCGTGCGTATACGCAAAAAAAACCAGCTGTTCCGTACATTTTGACGAGTTATGCGAACATAAATGTACGGAACAGCTTTTTTTTTTCGCGATTTCATATTTGTTCCCATAGTAAAAGTTGTTCATAATGATGAGTACAATGACTCCTTAAGAGGTTGTTGGTGTTTTACCAATAACACTGTATACATTGTGAAGAAACGTGGTGCTATATTTCTATATAGCACCATACTGCAACGCTGACGTCCACGGCGCGTACTATGTTGCTGCGCGTACGCGACCGATATCAGCGTAAGAGGAATTCAGGCCTTATAATAATATTTTATTCTAATATAATTATTCATGATAATTATATCAATTTTTCTGCGTCTTGATTGTGCAGAAAAAAATAAAAAAATTGCTTTCTACCCCCAGCCCCTAGAACCCTATAGCAGTATCCTGGAACCCCCAGTTAAAATTGCATGCAACCTTGCCCTGATGTGGGGCAATTAATACAGGCAGTTATAATCATAATCATGTGATACTAAGAGCCACCTTTGTCGTTCACGGTCATTAGGAAAGGTAAAGCTACCTGCATCAAAGACCTGTTTAAAAACCATTAATAATTAAAGTACCACTTTAATTATTAAAGATATGGTAAGTTAAAGAGGGAGTTGTAATTTAAATCCATCGAAAAAAAAACATCTTTTACTGGATGGACCACTTTTTTTTAATGTATCCTTTAGTATAGATTATGTTTGCTGATTCATCTAACTATACCCAATTCTAAAAAATATTTCCAGAATTGATGCTACTCAGCATTCTTAGTAAATAGGTCCTAATTTGAATTTGTGAGTATTTATATTTATAATATCCTTTTTTGATAGGTATTTTAACAATTTATTGTTAAAATATCTATAAAATTTACACCAACTATTGACCTTCTCTTGTATCCGCTTTATGTTCTAATGAATTTTGATCCTCTTCACTAGCTCGTCTCCTTTCTAATATTATTTTCAATCATAATTTACTTTCGTGAAAAACATATTTCTTTGAACTATATAAATAGGTATTATACTATTTTGCTAAATAGTATTACACAAGGACAGGGTTTTAATTAGTTACTAAATTTTTTAGAGTTCCGTACCTCAAAAGGAAAAATCGGTACCTTATAGGATCACTCGTGTGTGTAATACATACCCAAAAAATTGTTGTTTATTGAATCAATCACCTTAATTCGTTTGACGAATATTTTAATGGTTGTTTGAATAGAATTTCTAAATAATAAACAGTTGTTTTCATGTTTATTTCGAAAACAACATGATAAAAAAGAAAACTTTCAATCTAGCTTTGGAAATATCCATTCAATGTCACTTTTACGTTAGCTTATATCCATGCTACTATCATAATTATTCAAGAATTCGTGTTATTATAATAAAATACATGATAAAAGACTTATTGATTATTAATCATACTTATTAATACTTCAGTATCTACTTCGGGTCCCCAAGATACAGGCGGGCCTAGTTTGGAGACCACCGCATCTATACATATTATAAATTAAAGTCGCTTTTCGCGTTTGTCTGTATGTAAACCATGCAACAGATTTTGATGAGGTTTTCACCATCGTTTAGAGAATTTATGCCGGAGTTTTTATGTGTATAATACGTTAATATTAAAGGTACATATAACTAAGAAATCTCGATGTTTTGTTAAGTCGTAAACCGTAAACCGTGCGAAGCAGGAGCAGATCGCTAGTTTATAATAAAACGAAGATCACCAATAGTTACAGACAGATATTATATTAAACTAAGTATAAGGTAATTATTGTAATATTGTTTTAATAAATAAATTAAACTTTCCTTTATTAAATTTAAACACATGATTTGCATTTTATAATATTTTTAGAAAAAACACAACAAAAAAAAAAATAGTAGCCCACCGGTATCGGGAATAGGCCAAGCTACCGGTGGGCAGGGTTTCTGTAAGAGGAACCTCTTAACTATACACAACGGGTCCAGATGTGCTGCTCAAACCCTTGATTCAACTGCCTAATGACAGCCTGCTCAGGTGTTGGTCGAGGCTCTTGGCTATTATGCCATTGGCTGTCACGACTATCAAATTATTAGTATTATTACCTACGAAAAGGATAACGCAATTCAGCTAGATTTAAATTAAAATACCTACTTAAATTAAAAATTAAAAAAAGAATACATTTAGGCAGAAATAGACATAAAATTCTGGACCTTCAACTTTTTTGTCACAAAACTATCAACTTTGCAAGAAAAATATATTATTATTTGATTGATTATTAAAATTATTATCATAATAAAAGGCCATCAAACCGGAATAAATACTTTTAACGTCATAATCACATTTTAATAACCAAATAACCAAATATTTTTGACACCTTCATTAATAAAAATAACTAGCTGCGCCCCGCGGTTTCACCCGCGTAAGTCTCCATCCCGTGGGAATGTCGGGATAAAAAGTATCCTATGTGTTAATCCAGGTTATAAACTATCTGTTTGCCAAATTTCATCCAAATCCATTCAGCCGTTTTTGCGTGATTGAGTAACAAGCATCCAAACACACAAACACACAAACTTTCACATTAATAATATTAGTAGGATTTAACAAAAGCGTACGACGTAGGTACGTAACATACAACTTAAAACTTAAATATGTATGAAAGACAGGAAGATATCTTTGTAAGTAAATTATTTATTGATTTATAGCTTGATAAGTGATAAATATGTAGTCCTTAAGGTTCAGACAGCACAATTTACACATAAAACACTCGGCCAAGTGCAATAAAATAAAATAAGATGGGTATGAATTTAATATTGCGTTCAATAGTGCTCGTCGTAAAGTGGTCAAGAATTTTATGATTTCCGCAAACGTGTTGTGAAAGTGTTTATAAATTGGAAGTAAACTTTAAAACCGGCAAAAAGTTTTTCATGTGATGTCATTTTGCTCCCCTAATATTCAAAAACAGTGTAAGAAAAATTATTATTAAAACTTTTCTTAACAATTTGTCTTTTATGTCCAACAGCCTACCGCAAGGCTCAGTTGATTTTGATGACCTACTAGCTCCATATTGAACTCGCGACAATCTAAGAAGTCCGTTTTGGCAGCTATAAAAATCCTTCGAGTAGCGATGAAAAAAAAAATGGTTTCTTGACTGACTCTCGAGACATATCGATTAAACATTGGAGAGTTTGTAATCGACGACTTATCTACATTGCTTAAAACTGATTCTCAAGGTATAACGTTTTATTAGGGTTCCGTACCCAAAGGGTAAAACGGGACCCTATTACTAAGACTCCACTGTCTGTCTGTCCGTCTGTCACCAGGCTGTATCTCATGAACCGTGGTAGCTAGACAGTTGAAATTTTCACAGATGATGTATTTCTGTTGCCGCTATAACAACAAATACTAAAAAACAGAATAAAATAAATATTTAAGGGGGCTCCCATACAACAAACGTGTTTTTTTGCCGTTTTTATAGATAATGGTACGGAACTCTTCGTGCGCGAGTCCGACTCGCACTTGGCCGGTTTTTTTACAAGTACGAGAACGAAACGTCAAAACGAACTTCTTAGATTGTCGCGAGTTTAGCTCTAGTTTCCTCTTATTCTTATCTATTAATAGTAGGTGCCTCGTTGGTCTAGTGGTCGCAAGCGCTACTACTGAGCATTGAGGTTCTGGGTTCGATTCCCAGGTTAGGCAAAGTGTTATTGGATTTTTCTATATGGAATTTCTCGGTAGCAGCTGGATTTGTTCTCGGTTGATGGCAAAAGCCTCGCTGCCTATTACATGGGACTTAAACATAACTGGCGAAATGTAGGAGTACTGTAGGTACATCTCTGCCGAACCCTTCAGGAAAAGCAGGCGTGATGAGATCACCGTTTGTATCTTACCTACCTTATCTTTTTGCCAAACATTTGCTATATTACTAGCCTAGTATAAAGTCAACAATTTTTTACCCAACAATTTTATTATGACCTTTTTAAATTTTTACATTGAAAAGATCGTAAACAGTTACTTGTTATATTATACGATTGTATTATATTATTTAACAGGTATCATAAATTATTTTGACAATTTATTACCTATTGTACGGGAACAAGTGCCCTTTACGTTGTAACGAGGTGATGCAAAAAATTGCCAAGTCTGTTCCAATTTTCTTTACTGAAAGTTCACATTGAAGGCAGTTTTTTACATATTTAACTGCTCTGGAAAGTTTTCTGAATTATATCATATTACTAATTAGCTGTAATTCTATGGAGAGAGAGAGGAAGGCCAAAGAAAAGATGAATGGATTGTAGGTATGATTCGATAGCAAAGTGAGTGTCTGTGAAATCAAAGTCAAAGTCAAATAATTTATTTCGATTAGGCACATAAAAGGCACTTTTGAACTTCAAAAACAAAGAATAGAATTGATTCTAGTCGCCCCTTCCAAAAGGTTGTTTTCGTATGGAGAAGACTCCGTCTCGGTTCCTCTTCCGTTACTCTTTTAAAAATGTTTGACAATGTTTTGTATACATCAATTATACAATTATATGTGAAGACGATGCACTTGAATGATAGCGTGGCGGTTTACAGGGAGAATGGAAGAAGAAAGGGTGTTGCGCCGATCCGAAAAAGCAGGAAAATGATGATGAGGTGTAACTCTATACAATAAGGCCGATGGCCGACTTGGCAAGTCTGAACAGGCTCTGCGAAATTTCGCGCATGTTCTCTCACTCACACTCATGTCACCATTTGGTTCATAAAAAATGTTAATACGCAGAACTCTGCGCGAAGTTCGACTGCAAAGTTATATCGGCCTTAATGTACTTTCTTATGTGTCAATGTTCAATGAAGCTTTCTTTTGGTATCCTAAATAAGTTCATAAAATATTCATACGAAGCAGATTTCTTGAATAAAGCATTAACGACTGTCAATTGTTCTTAATTCTCCATTTTTTTATTAGGGCGTATCGTTTTCTTGAAAATGTAAATTTTTTTTACTCGCGGTTTGCGTAGGAGTCGATTTGTACCTGACTTTGCAACTGTTACCTGCGTAAAGGAATTTTAAATGTGGGTCAGTATTTTAACCTTTACTGGAAGTATGTACGTAGCTAAATTCATTGTTTTTTTACAAATTAGAATTACTTCTTGCCTGTTTTGAAAGGTTTTTCATACTTAGTGAAATCTATGGTTCAATGAAAATTGAATTATTATCATTAGTAAGTATTTCCTTACTATATTGCTGCTATATATGTACTAGGATATGAACCTATGACGCAGTGAGCTTCTAGTATTACGCGGAAGGTCTGATAAAGATAACAGTATTCATAGCATTAATTCATTTAATTGCAACAGACCATAACGTTCGTAGAATCAATGCGAACGTTAACTAGTGCACCGCCTTGCCCCGTGGTTCATGTTTAGAAACAAGAATTGTTATCATCAACATCCATTCGTCAATTAAAACCAGTCAGACGTTGTTGACATATCGTCTCCACTTTACCGTTTATTTGCTTCACAACCGTTAAAATTAGAACAACAGCAAAATTTGGCAAAACAACTTAAAGTGATTCAACCACAAAACAAACTCCTTTTGGTTTGCAGTAATTCAAAAACTGAACAACCAACTCATTAGAACACATGTGTGATCTAAATAAACCTACAATAAGTATCATTCCCATAAACGAAGCTGTAACAAATCATGACGAGTCTAACTTTGAATGTGTTCACACGAACTTTAATTAATAACCTGACTATACGTCATTAATATAGTATAGGGATCCATACATGGATTAAAAGGAAACCGCAGTTATTAATTGTGATCAATACCACATTTGTCGTCAAAAAACAGAGCGATACAAATTGCAACACACACGTTGGAGCAATTTAACATTTGTGCCACGCACAAGGCTCTACTGATTTCTAAATAAATGTTGGGTGTCGGGCTATCACCCGCATATCTTGTACATCGACATAGTATTTGGTAGAGCGGTTCAGTTGCGCGCGAGCGCCGCGTGAAGCCTACCGGGTCATACGCACGCGCAGTGCTCGTTCCACCCGCGCGCTCGACGCTCGCGTCCGTCGCACCATAGACCGCGCACCACAAGTGACAATCAAAGTGACCTTGCATAAAAATGTCGTTACCCTGTCGTCCAAACATTTGGCGGCAGTACGTGAAGTGATTTCTCATAATAATGCCGGAGTGCACGGAACAGTTCACCTTCACCATACCCATTATACGCTACACCATGGAAGCTGAAGACAGACCGACAGACGCTGAGCGGCAGCAGCTCACCAAGAAAATGTCGTTGTTGACCCCCGTAAAGATTGAGACTCCTGACTGCGGGAGGAGTGGAAGAAGGTCGTCAGAACCCACCAAGTATTATATACCACCACAATGCAATAACAGACTATCACCTAGGAGTGCGCGTAAACGAAGTTCAAGAAGTAAGACTGTCGTTAAAGATGATTCTCCTACCAAGGAGACTTTTGGACCTAAACCGTGTAACTGTGAAGACTGTAGAGCCTGTAGTCCGTTGCCGCCGGGTTACGGACCGCAGACCATGTCTCCTGGATACGACCAGATGAAGATGTCCCTCCTGGAAGTACCCTGGACTGAGGATTACACGGAGGCATCCAGTGATGATCTTAGTTCGGAGTGGGATTCGGATGTTCCTGAGCCAGCACCTCCTAAGGTAAACATCAATTATAGAATACTTTGCGACAATTTTACAGATATTGCAGATATTTTAGCATCACATAACGAATATCAAGGTTTTACAGCTGGCGCAGACTTGATTGAACCGAAAAACGTCTGGTAAAGAGTTCATTCACTAACATTTAGATACGATTGAATCAAACTTGACACTGTTCATGGATTATTCTTAATCTTATGATTTAGCATGTTCTATTCAATTCAAATTTATACACGTAAAACTGGTTTCTGGTGGTTCCTAAGGAATTGTTTTATTTTCTGTCCATCGGCAATTCAATTGCTCTTTATAGCATTACCCTGCATGATTTACTAGGTAATTATAATGGAGATATTAATCTTGCATTCCGTTGCTTATATGTCAGGATTATAATAAAGCTATAATGGCTGATTGTCCCAACAATAGATTTGAAAGTGTCAATGAAGCCCATACTGCTATTGATGTGATAACAGCTATTTGTGAAACAATTCAATAGGTAATTAACATTGAACAATGAATTGCAAATTTTGCTAAAAGATACACTTTGAATTTGTATATAACTTAGGGGCCAATATTTTTTCCCATAGGTGTACATTTTCGGTTAAACAAGAAAATGAATTGACGCAGGCTACACTTGAATAAAAACTAAAAGATGACGTTTGTGAGAAATTTATTTGCATATAATTTGTCGCTAAACCGGATTTACTTATATGTTTATTGTCAGCATAAGAAAAGCAGATATAATTGCGTAGTTATCATAGTAATAAAACTGATAAACAGTCTATGTATTCCGGTTTTGGACCGACTTTGACCTGATTTATCATCTCCGAGAACACACATGTCTAAATTTAGATACAAACCAAGTATTTTAATCCCCAAAATTTAACGGTTGGTCTAGCCAATTTAAATTCCAAGATTAAAATCCAAAACAAGTTTATTGCCAATTGTAAAAAATCTGTTAAATATCGCTTTTTTAATACCTATCTGACTGACTTGGAAGTTGGTTAATTTTAACAACTCGTTAATAATGGCTTTTATTCCGTCTATTATGCATAGAATAAGTTTATAATTGAAACTTAAGGTAGATGCAGTTGTAGAGTGTTGCATTAGAATCATAAATAATAAGAAAAGATTGGTCCACATGAACAAATCTCTTATGGAAAAGTTCAACAAATCTAACTTAGAGAGATGTATAAATGATTCTAATGATTATAATTCCGTAAATACATATCTGTAAGTCGCCAATCATACTTAGATCAAGATACAACCTGACATTGACCTGCAAATAGCAAAAAACGTAAGAAAAATTTAATTTTATGGGCTACCATAACATATAGGTAACTTGTAGGATATAACTTGTTTTATAATTTGGTATTTCGGATTTATTCGGAATATTTGAACTAACAATATTATTATAATTCACAGACTGTCCTTCGTTATTAACATCACCTTATCTGCTTTTTTTATTTCCATTTATTCTAATGACTGGGAGCTATTAACACACGGTTGTAATTTTAACAACTAATTCACGTTCTTGTGACCACGTTGTTGGAAGTAGTGCCGGTTTACTCACACTAATTTTAGAATCAGCAAATCACGAGTAATGCTCATGGAATAAATATTGGTTGAAGTATGTCAATGTCATATGTATGCATTTTTCGTATAGGCTTAGAAAACGTTTGGCCGTTAAAATAATATTAAACCATATAATAATATCTTTTTGGATTGTCTTTATAAATACGAAATAGGTGTAGGACCGGCTATGTCATTAAATCATTTTGAAGATATTTAGATTTCGCATACAATCTATTAAAATCCATCCTCAATACGTGGCTTGTGATTCTCTCAAACTTTTATTCGATATCTTCTCAAAAACAGCTACAGCAGTAAAATCACCCGCATTAAATTGTGTGCGGGTGATGTAACAAATCGATACCATTTATCAACGATCGATTATTTATCGATGCTCTCTCCTCGAAGTTGGCGAACCACCGTGCACCGTTAACCGCTGTTGTCCCGGTAACCCACTTTCTCGGTTCTCTCATTGTTCTGTGTAAGTGTATTGTAGTGTAATACGGGGTTTATGCAAAATGCTCCTTGAGTGCATTCATGTCGTTAATGTAAATGTATTAAATAGTACAACTTCGTGAAGTGCTATTTTATTACTTGTCTGTACTTCATTTTGATTTAGCCAATCGTTATTTTAAGTATTTGGAGTGTTTAAGTATTCAAAAACACTCTACAGTCCTACACGGCCATAATACCCACTATGTGTGGGAACTATTCACTTTTTAAACATAATTATGTACCTATATACAGGCTAATTCAGTTTGTCAAAAGCATAATGAAACCGTTTATTATAACAGCCAAATCCAATCAACTAGGGAAAGAACCATTTCCTCTCTCGATACAGAATAATTGATATTGCATTATAACAACCTTTTTAACCGTAACTGTATAGGTATTTGTCTCTTCTGACATTGCACACATTTGAAGCATTTGCGAAATGATTTCGATCAGCTAAATATCGTCTCTTAAAGTAGCCTACACTTGTATAACATAATAATATTTTGAAATCATTCTTTCGTGGACATCACATATATAAATTGAGATTTCTAGCTCTATAGCAAAAAGCAGGTGCTACAGGGCAAGCGACACTGGTAAAAAATCTTGGTCAACAGAAAAAGTTGACGGATAAATGGAAGAAAAAGTTGTAACTTAAGGTTAAGCGATGATTAATGAGTTAATAGGCCACCTACATTATCATTATTCTTCATATATAAAGTAATTATCTCTCGATTCCTCTACCATGACACTCTCAGTATGACGTCGTTTATAGATTACCTGTAATGCAGATTGATTTCATTCTGTGGCGTGGGTTTTATGGAAATCATTAAATTATGTCTTATAAAATGACTTCAATTTTATGACGTAGTAGGTACTTCACTCACAGGATCGTGTGATCCTGTGTGATTCCTCGTTTATGGTCAAAGAACATTTTACGTAGTTCAAAACCATCACTTGTATAAATTATTTACATATTGTCATCTTTTAGCTCTATGTACAATCACACTACGCCAATTTGTCTACAATCACACTACGCCAATTTGTTGTGTTATAGCCATTTCATACGACTGTCAAAGAATGGCAATTGTGATATGAATGTACGGATAATTTGCGTTTGTAGTCAATTTTCGTGACTTTTCGTTTTAATTATACCTCTATATTATTCATCACTCTTGTAAAAGAATCTCATGTATATTTGTCATCTAAATTGAATGCTACATACCAATTTGACTCAGTTCTCAGAATAAAATGCTTGTCATTATTGTGTTTTTTTTATAAATTAAATTAACACAATTTGTGTTACATGATCATTGAACCAATGAATGCCGTCAGGAAAGTACGTCATTGTTGTTATGACATCATTGTGATTAATTACTGGTCCATTATTATTTGTTGTCATTAATTAATAGGCATTCCGAGCTATATTGTGTGGTTTTGTAATTTAAAATGTTTTTAAAATTGTCAATAAATTACCAACTTTTGTTTTGTTCAGACGTTGATGAAAGAATATCCCTTTTTACTAAACGTAACATGGTTTTAAATTCGTCTAAATCTGAGCCATAATATGAAGAGGTAAAAATTTTAAAAGAAACAAATGAAAAACTGAAACTAAAGACAAACCTAATTGCTTTCAAAGACCTTGACATCCAACTTATATTCACAAAGTTATCTTCAATGCGAAAAACGTGTCCTCGTTACAATTTTGCTGCATCCGATAAAATTAATTACCGGAAAGATTCATACTCTGTACCAACAATACCATAATCCTTAGTTTGTTTGTACTTACTTACATTGTTTATATTTATACTACCAACTCCTCCCTCTATTGTTCTAACAAGGACGCAATAATCAGCCCAGTCAAATGGCGACCTAAAGGCTAAAACAATAAATATGAGAATTATTAATGATGTTAAGTTATAAGGGTCAGTTTCAATTAATAAGAGCCATATCACCTACATACAGCGTGCTCCTCTTTCTTATGATGGTTTTTAATGGCTTACACGAGATACTAACCATGTAACCAAGAATAGCAAAATGTAATTCTATCAGAAAATATAATGCATTTTCAATAAATCGAATATTCTAAATGCCTTTTATCATGCTTATACTGATCACGTTTTGGCTGCAATCCAAAACATAATGTCTAGAACGCTTCTTTCACTTAAACCATAAACAATAGTCAGCTAGCGCATTACATTTTCCAACAATTGCTGAAAACCAGATTGATATGACCCCGATTTTTAAAGTACGCTCATCTTTATCACCTCCCACGCCACTTCTTCCATAAAGATTGGTCCAGACTTCCGTCTACCATCTATTATCCTGACACTAAGAATGGCTTATTATTCTATTTCTGGAAGTTACGGCATCTACTTTAGTTGAAGGCAGAGGAGTGGTCTCGGGTCCTTATATTGTTGTTTTCAAAACCTTTGTAATTTTAAAAGAAGAGTATAATAATAATTTTAAAAAAGAAGAGGTATATTATGGCTGTTAATTTACGGTTTTTGTAAACTATTAGAAATATTTTACTTTCGATATATCTACTTAGCTTGTGCTAATATTCAATATATACTTGCACAAGCTAAGTACCTATTCAAAAATACCTATTAGCTTAATTCTAAATGTATTCGAGAAGTTCCTAATTACAACATAAAATATTTTTTCTGTTATTGATGATGTCACTACACCAGTATTTTAACAATCCTGGCTGTTTTTATAAATAAAATCAAGAATTATTTATGCTATTGTTTGAAAATATCGATATAATAACTGTATTATGTGAGCAAGCCAATTATGAAGCTTCTCAGCCATTAATGGTAAACGAGAGAAAAGATATTAAATAACAATAGAATCATTCAATCGCGTTTATTGAATTACGTTCCGACCATACTACATTAATCATGATTGGAGAGAAACCAATATTTATTGAAGATATTCTAGATGTAGATAGTATAAACACAGACGTTACGTAGATATCTACAAATAATAAAAAAAAACTTGTACATTTGATGAATGGAGGGATGACCCACTCATTTAAAATTTTGAACGACAAATTAAAATAAAGTGGAATCAGAAGGATAAAAAAAAATGTAAGAGAGAGATAAAGACAAGAGAAGCTCACGTCAGGTTTATTGAGAGCATGTAAAAGAGAGTATAAACAATAGAAAATAATGTGAGAGGAGACGAAGACAAAGAAAAAGTTTGGTTTAAAGCGACAACGTGCTAACAGACGACTTTGAATAACCTGGTAGAGCCTTCTCATTTTTTCATGCCGTACCCTAGCCATGATATTTTTTAGCATTCCTAAAGCTTCAACATAACAACAGTACCAAACTTAACAAACCAATTATTCAAATTCAAATGTCCATTATTATTTTTGGACTGGAACAACTACCCACGCATAACATCAATACAATAGATCAAACATACGTACTCGTCGTATATCTAATTAATATTGTTACAAAAACTTGGAACTGCGCAGTTTGAATATTTACTGGAATTGTTATATGATCTATGTTTAATTTGTGTAGGATATATACGTAGTTTAATGCGTGAGAGATGTTGGTATCTTTATCATTCCGAAAAGCTAGATGATTGATGTCGTACCGATCATAAATATGAAACATAGCAACCTCATTGTTATTATACTTTGCATCTTTGCTAAGTTAAGTTATGACTTCATCGATATGATGTTGGTTTGCGTTCTCTCTTAGTTTGTTTGCCAAATGTTTTCCATCAATTTTATAACATTTATGGTCGCCAAACGTTTATTTCTATTTTTAAATTTTTATAACCTTTACTCTACAAGTTTTGCGGTTAGATTGTGAGGCCAAAACTGGTTGAATTTGCATAATTGTTAAGATCATTAGTTCGTTTATTATCATAATTATTGGAAAAAAAAAATATAACAAAAATATCATCAATGTTTTCATTCTGTGTGTTACAGACAATGTACAGTTTAAGAATTTATTAGAATCGAACAGGAGTATCTAGGAAAAAAACGATGTAAGTATGTAGTTTAAATCGAACAAATGCAGCCGCCCTGTGAAAAAAACTAAAATTGAAACGGCTATAGATTGATATTACAATGAATGATTTAGGATCAACATCAAACACACATGGTTCTATTTCGGGTATTCATTTTTTGTTTCCCAAAATTAATTAAGTCATGTTATCATTTTTGACAGACTAGTACTGCAAAAACAATGTTTGTTATGATTTTGATTAGCAATTATATGTTGAAGTTATTATGCTACATTTATTACAGATATTATTAAGAAATTTAATGACAAGTCATGGTCCATAAAAGTTGTAATCCTACTTTCGTTTTCGAAAATTCCATATAATTTCAACTTTCACTGTTTGATTTCTGATAAGTGTACCTAGTTTCTCGAGAATTGTCTTACGGAGCTCATTTATATGTAGTTGGTAAAATTGGTCACGTCACAATCATGATTAGAAACTATAAATATCTTCAAATGTTGTATCACTTTTGTGAAAAGCACATACTAAGCTTTTTTTTGGACCGGCATAAAGTTCAGAGATAGGATCATCAACATCCTCTTATCGGACTGAACCATCTAAGGTTGGACTATATATATACTACTGGGTGTTAGGGTAGACACCGTTATCCTTGAAACTAGTGGTTTGGTGTCTTCGATAATATACTTTTTCTATGGAACCAACATGGAAATCGCAAACAAAAATCAGCTGTTCCATACATTTTGTCGATTTAAGTAAACACAAATGTATGGAACAGCTGATTTTTCTTCGCGATGTATATTATAGATGACACCAAATCACTAGTTTCAAGGATAACGGTGTCTACCCTAACACCCTGTATTGTAGGGAATGAGTAACAATAGAAGCAGTTGTTAGTATAAATGCCAAATGTTCGGGTAACGACCTTTCTTGAATTCTTCCAAGATATTGGAATAGTGTAAATTATTGGAACATATAAACAGAAAATAACGGAAGCCGACCATAACACAGATTAGGAAATTAAACCCAAAAATTATATAACTATGCTAAAATGGTGCCAAGATATTTAAGCGCGATATGACTTTTGACACATACCTCATTAATATTCCCAATGTAACATTATAAACGTGGATATTATGAACATGAAGTTGTAAAAAATCGTGTTCACAATGTTCTACAAGATAATATTAGCCTCAAACAAAATAAAACTTAGTACGAGTTTAGAATTGAAAACAATTCTTATTTACCTTAGGATCACGTATTTAACTGAAAATATAGTATAAATATGGATAGTAACAGTAAAACATTCGTATCAATGATACTTTTCAAATCCGGGTCTGAGATAAAACAGACAGTCAGTATAAAACATGATAGACAGTATAGTAAAACTATAACCTATTTAGTCAACTGTAACAGTTTGTGTCGGATCAAAAGCTACTAAAACATTCTATCTTTCTTTAGCTGTTCAGACGATAACAGTTATAATTTCATCAGTATTATTATCATTACATGAATTTTCTTTACTAAATGTCCATCCTTCATTTATCAATAATATATTGCTATTACTAACTTGCCGTATCTTGTCTTACCACAAACTGTATTTTTGTGAAATTCATCCGAATTGGTTCAGATAGATTCACTGTTGCATTTGGTCTTTATCTGGGCTGTTAATGACTGTCAAATCAGTTCAACAGATGTCCTGTATCGAACACAGTAAACACAGTATCTATTTGGAATAATACATTATATCAATCATACACCAGACTCAAATTATGCAACGGTCGTCTGCTCCTATAACTCTGTGATAACCTTTGTGTTCTGTCTGACTTTATATTGGTGTCAACTATTCAACAAGTACACGCGAAATTGGACTTTATTCCCATTATGTAAGGATTGATTATAATTAGAAAAAAAAACTGGAAAATTTCCTAAGACGGCGACAAACAAGTGCTGGTAATCTTGTTATATTTAGCCGGCAATAATATGTAAAGTCGGTTAGTGATTAAGTTTTTTTGCTTAGTTAATCACAATTTGGTTACCAGCCAGGTCTAGTAGCCTGCCGGGGTTGCGGAATAGTCCGAAAGGGATACCGGGACCCTGGCAACAGGCAACTGAAGGAACACGGGTGGGTTTTAGTCAGTAAAAGCCTGACACGCCCTTCCGCTCCGCTCAGAGCGGGAGAAGTCATATGATGATTACCCAACCAAAAAAAAAAAAAAGCCAGTTCTAGTAGTACCTATAAAAACAGCAAGATTAAAAGAAACTATGGGTATGATTTTCATCCTATAACCACTTTGGCCTAACTTGAATATGCCTAAGATGCCATACAGCAAATCCGACGTAAAAAAATATTCTGTATCAGTTTTTAGAATGACCAAAGAATTATACTTAAATAAAACTATATATAGTTTTAGTGGTCAACCACATGCCGTAGTTTAAGTGAAAATTATAAAATAGTAATTTTCATAATAACAACAAAACGTTTCTAAACCAAAAGAAGTCTAGACAACGACTGTCATTGTTTTCCCTATCACAATTCAACGCAACACTACTTAAAAAATAAGGTAAACCTCAGTCGTTTCAGTCACTGCACAGTTATGTGTACTTGAGTCATTCCAACTGTTTTGTAATGAAACAATGAATGGCTCAGTACACTGGTACTGAAATTATCGTGTTTTACTTGAATAATGAACGTTAAACGAGCCTGATGAATGTTTGCCCACTGATCATTTGAACACAAAATGATCTTTAAAAGATAACTTCTTTATTACCAAGCGATTTTGATCTTAGATTGTTAGTCTATGCATTTTCTTAGCTAGTAAATCAATGATCTATTGTCTCTGCAAATCAGCTAGACAAGTCAAAGGCAAGCAGGGTTTCTATCTGGATGGTGACCTCTGCTGATTTCACCTCTGAGCATTGAAAATAATCTATTTTAGTTTAATTATCTGCCGGATCATCGTCTAGAACGCTTTTAATACTGCATGCATGCGACAAAAAACAAAAGAACATTTATAAAAAATTTTGGAGACGTCGATTCCAGTCGATTTTGCTTCAGTCAAAAGAATTTTGTCAAGACCAATGCATCTCTGGCTTTCACCAACCATTATCAGTAGAATGATAAGAGTTTAATTGGTGAGATAACCTGTCACCTGTCACTTTGCCTGATGCAATATTTATCTGTGCAGTGCAGGGCCACGATGTTTTTGCATGTTTTTTTGGAAAAACAACAGGTTATATGCATAAAAGAGATGGATCCCTTTCAGAATTTTGTGGGCTGTAGATGATGATGAGAAATATGATGATGTTTTGTTATTATGTGACAGATTGAAATGTATTTTAAAAGGTAATTATAATTGTCTTATTACGTAATTACATACAAAATAATAATAACATTACGCAATAGAATTTACGGTTGGAAAAAGGAAGGGAAATTTTTACAATTTGCGTCAAGTTTTTGATAAATAAGTTGATTTCCTGTTTTTATGGAAAATACTTTGGTATATTTTGTGGTATGACTTTCCACTTTTTATCTTTTTATTGTGGAAAATGGTTATTCCATCGGTGCTTCGATGAATTAAGGCTCCCGCAAACCAGCGCGACACGACTCTAGTAGAACAGTTTCTATGAAAACTTCATAGAAATTGTTCTACCAGAAACGCGTTGAACCGTCACGTCACGCCTGACTGCGGGAGGGATAGTCCTTAGGATAAAAGTAGGATGTCTCGATAAATTCATTCTTTTCCGTTATACAAACAGGACATTTCATCTTAACCCTTGAATTTACGTTAAACGGACTTTTAGCTACGGTTTCCTAGAAAAGCGGTGGCCGCCAAAGACGTCCGCAGTGACGGCTGCCATAAAAATGATGGTAGCGGGATTTGACTTTAGGGTATCAAAAAAACCGCCCAAGTGCGAGTCGGACTCGCGCACGAAGGGTTCCGTACCATTATCTATAAAAACGGCAACAAATCATGTTTGTTTTATTGGAGCCCCCTTAAATATTAATTTTATTCTGTTTTTTATATTTATTGTTATAGTGGCAACAGAAATACATCAGCTGTGAAATTTTCAACTGTCTAACTAACACGTATCATGAGATACAGCCTGGTGACAGACGGATAGACAGACGGAAGCACAGTAGCGGAGTCTTAGTAATAGGGTCGTTTTACCCTTTGGGTACGAAACCCTAAAACGCTCTCTAGGAAAACACTATCACTTATTTTCATAAATAACATTTCAGTGTCTTCATTCGCCGGTAAATTGCAAAAATTATGTGGCGGCCACCACTCTTCTAGAAAACCGTAGCTCCCTCCATGTCTCCCTTTTTTCTTGGGGAGTACTAAAGTTACACCTCTGCCCAACCCTTCGCGGAAACAGGGCATGATGTCAAAGTCAAATAATTTATTTCAAATAGGCACTTTTGAACGTCAAAAACAAAGAAATAGAACTGAGGCCCTAGACAAAGTGACATTCTATCAGCGATATCGATGATGGAAAAGACAAAAATGTATAGGACTGACATAAGCTATCGAAAAGCATAAATGTCAATCCTGTTGAAAGTCGTTGTAGAAATACGAAACGCTTTGGAAGCGATTGTCACTTGTCTAGGCCCTCTGATTCTAGTTGCCCCTAAATGTTTTACTATATTTTGTATACATCAATTACATATTATATGAGAATGTTGATGATGTTATGTTATATCCACATCTAACACGATCACAGAATGTTCTACATTGACCACATAACTGTTCTAGTTTTATACATAGATACGTATGTAAAGCCTATGTAAAGTAGTTGTATTAGCTTAGGCATTAGTTGAACTGCCGTATGTAGCACATACGTGTTAAACGCTTTTATAAGGCATTTATCTTTAATCTATATGCAAAAGGTGCTGTCATAGATAGAATAATAACTGTGGAGATACTTGTTTTTGCAAATCTCGGATAGTTTTAATTTTTTTTTTCACTGTGCATTTTAATTTTTATGTTACATATTATAGTTCTAAAGTAATTTATGAAAAACCTGTAAGTATTGTAACTTTTTGTATTAGTACCTTTTTGTATTTCCAATTTTTTTTTTCACGAAAATTATTCTTAAGATATCAAGAAATGTCGACTCCATCTAGCTTAATTTTATTTGTATGACGTTTTAAAATAATTTCGATAATAATATCCTATTTACAGAATAAACAATTTCATTTCGTTTCAATCATGAATCTGGATTTAAAACTAAATTTCAGAATATCATTAAGCCATCCTGTTGGTATTTTAACGGAGATTCTGATATTTTTTAAGAACACTTCAATACTCTGGGACTTACAAAGTTTTTCAAGTAACAGTAACATAACCCAGTATCAACCCAGTAATTAAAAAAAAAAAAAAAAAAAAATTGGGACCTATGATTATCTAGAAGATTTAAAATTTAGATGGTTGATGGCCAAGCCAAGTCATGAGTAGAACTTCATCATCCAACGTCATTATTCTGACCCTACTGAGCACAGTTATGCGAACAGTATTATCTAAAGTGCGGTTAATTCTCCCTTAAGCGGTTATTATCTAAGTTTGCTATCATCAAGACGATTTCTATGCTAAACACGAGTCTTTTTATGGATTTAAAATTCTTTAAAGTTTTTTTTGTCATCAACCATGAAGCCATCCAATGACGTAGGTACCTACATAGTAGGTAAATGCACCTACGTAATATGTAAATACGCAGCTTGTTATACATAGTTTTTTTTTACTGTTCTTATCCTACTATCTACTAGCAAAAACATTTTTGAATTGGTATTTAGGTACACACGGCCACACATCAAGCTAAACATTACTAGTTTAGGCTCATCTTGGATTGTATAGGATTTCCGTACAATGCGAGGTCAGCTTATACTGGAAATTTATAGCTTGATGTATAGCCGTGTGTACCTGTGTTTGATAGTTATTTTTTAGGCAATGCTAGAGTTGTTTAACTTGTTTTATGTGATGAATTATATGGGTTCGTCCCTGAGGGCTCCTCCCCGAGGGCGCCTATCCCGCAGGTACATAATTATCAAGCTATACATTTCCAGTATAAGCTGACCTCTCATTGTTCGGAAATCCTATACAATGTGAATCCATGTGTACACGTTCAGGAGGGGCACGATTTCGATACTTTTTCTTTGTTAAATTTTTAATCACCTATCATTAAAATCGCAGAAACTTTTAAATACTTATTTCAATTAAATACATTTTTTTCTATAAGTATGTTGTAAATGTAATGTCTGTAACAATGTTGTCACTTAATGAAATAAATAAATCATTTGTTTATTTTATTTTATTATTTATGGAAATGCCATTGTTTATGGTATAACGACTACCAAATTATTGGACGCCTATAGATACATAATTATATATTATAAATTAAAGTTCCTTTTCGTATCTGTGTTTTTTTATTCTTCGAAACTACGCAACAGATTTCGATGCGGTTTTTACCATCATTTAGATAATTAATTTCGGAACGTTTATTTGTATAATACCTATATTATATTGAACTTACATAAAGAAATCTCGATGTTTTGTCAAGTACTAAAAACCGTGCGATTCGGGGGCAGGTCGCTAGTAGGTATATGATGATTTCCCACACAAAAAAAAAAAAAAAAAAAAAAGGTCGCTAGTAGGTAGGTAATCTATAAAAGAGGTTTACAGTACACTTACATACAACAATTTTATTTACCCTCTAACAATAAGGTTGTAAATACAATATCATTGTTATACATTGTTTTTATAATCAACTAATCAATCACATCTTGAAGGAGCTCACAGTACATTAGAGGTTGTTTACGACCTTAGGTAAATAAATGACGTAGAAGACCGTCTCATATTTCTCACGCCTTATACCTAACAACAGTATTCCGGTAAAAATATTTTCAAGAAAACACGTCAAATTCGACTAATTACTGCGTTGAACATCAATTTCGGATAACACGATGCACGCAAAAACAAAACATCCTGTGTGGTTTGTTTTTATCCCGGATTTAAATTATGAAGACGAACTTTACTATAGTTATAGCATGTAACACAAACCCTGTTCGTATGTTTTCGAATTTAGAACCTCCTCCTTTTTGAAGAAGTCGGTTAAAAATTACCTCAATTTCACTATAAATTAGAAAATTTTCTGCAGAGGTCACGAAATGTATTTAAAGAAAAAAGTGTTCTAAAGATTTCGAAAAAGCAGTTGAAACTTTCGAAAAAGATTAAACGTTTGAATAATTCGGGAACAGACATTTAACGGATGGATTATGCAGTCAATGATGTCATCACAATGACGTATGCACCGGTCCCATTCGAGTACGCTTTCACAACTTTCCAATGGTCATAAATATATTTCTTTCATATCTCTTAAATAACAGTGTTGAATTTAGGTAGGTACTGTCGCATTCAAAAGACTTTTATAAAAAATTAAATATAAAAATAATGTTTTTATTTTCATGTACCATCGTGTAATAGAATAATCGCAAGACCGCAGACACCCCAATTGTAATAATCAATATTTTGTTTTTAAATTCGTAAATGTTTTAAGGATCAAAATTAATACAAAACTATGGAGATTCTTGCGTAAAATTAAAAATTCTGGAGAGGCAATCGATTAGGTCGATACCGGGTTGAAGTTCGTCATACATTTGTTATACTTTTAAGTCTCGTACCTACGTCAATCTGTCTCATACGTCTTGGTATTGTCCTCAAGTAATAACATTTAGAATCCGTTAGACGTCGTCGTCAGTTGCGTCATAATTTTTTGCTTTTGCTCGATTTAAGACTACTTCCGTATATAAACAATGAGTCTGAGGCCTTAGTTTTATAACAAATGCATACCTATTGTTACTTATTTTTCTTAAAACTTTTGCATGTTTATTCAGAAAAGTTGCAAAACAAAAATTATTGGTACTTAAAGATGCCATGTTTTAACGAAATTTTGGAGTTTTAATGTCCTTATATTTAAGTTTTGCTCCATCTTGATAGCGTTCAGTGTTTATTGATGAGATATTAAGATAATTTTACTGTCAGTGTGTTTGTAAATATTATGGTTTGGCATTTACTTTCTGTTCTGTTAACAGCTGCCTCGTTTAAATAAACACTTACTTTATTGTTCATTCCGCTGTAAGCCCTAATTATGTGAAATGTCATGTGAATAAATTGTGTTTTTTTGCGAAAAAATACATGAAAATAAGTGTAAAGTGTCACCCTGAAATTATTACAACGTATGTTCGCTGAATATTAATTGGTTAGTTATTTTTTAACATTCACTTGTTTTTGTCGGTTTTGTTAATTTCTTCATAATTATAATTAATTTTATCGTAGTTTACAAGCCTTTTGCAACACCAAAGTTGTTGTATATACATGTATTCAATAAAAAAACGTATTATTTGCCTATAGTTTGTGCAAAGAAATGCAGGAAAGGACTCTGAAAGTAGATAAGTGTGTTACCTATTCGACTTAGCATTGTAACCAAAGATAACTTGTAAGTGGCACTTTGTATTACAATTAATTTACGTCACGTTCCTACATACTTGTTATGATATCACATTATCATACATTTATTTATAAACTATATACTGTGTTGTGGATTACTGGCAAGCTAAGAGAATATTTTTGTGATCTTTATGTACTTCAGTCTAACCGGATGTAGCTGAATAACAGTATTTTACGTGAAGTGACGGCCTATCTGACCTCAATACCCCAGTTACTGGGTAACACTATACAGTTAAGGGGTAGCCCTTGGCAAGACAGGATGCCAGACTTTTGGGCTTCTAACTAACCGTAACATCTGTCAAAAATCTACGAATAACTGCCAAGGGTGAAGAAATGTTTCCATTTCACTTCATTGAAATGACTATATGAACATATAGATTAGTAAATGAATATATAATACCAGCTGCACCGAGATCGTGGTGCATGCTCCGTGGATGGGTGACCATTCTTAACGTATCGAGACCTCTCCATGCCCCGGAAAGCACGCTAAGCCGTTGGTCCTGAGGGCCTAGACAAGTGACAATCGCTTCGAAAGCATTTAGTTTTTCTACAACGACTTTCAACAGAATTTAGCTTTTAGCTTATGTCAGTCCAATACATTTTTGCCTTTTCCATCATCATTATCGCTGATAGAATGTCACTTTGTCTAGGGCCTCTGGCTACCTAGGAAGTGCTTGGAATTTTTGATATTGGAAAAGAGCTGATTCTCTTTTTCAGCCTCTGAGATTTGTATGATTACCGATTTACCAATAAAGATTTGACTGTTTCGTAAAAATGCACTACATTCTGTATTTCTGCTATCCAGATAACAAAGATAAAGATACCACCTTGTATTGTACCCATATTTGCAAAATAAAATTTGCAAATATGGGTACAATACAAGGTGAAATAGGGAATAGGTTCCGTCATATTTTACCAGTAGGCATGCAAAAGTTACAAAAAATTATATACACTAAACTATCTACTAAAAACAAACAACACAAAAACCCAAACTTATTTCGTATTTTATAGACGTTACAGTCTAGGTTACAAAATTTTTTCGCATAGGAAATCTTTTACGCTTTAACTGCCAAGAAGCTTCGAAGGCTTTTTTTTTTAATAGAGATAGCGGCAATTCTTTCCAGCTTTTTGGTATTTTATCATAAATTACCGGAGCCATGCAAAAAACACTTTTGCGCATTAGTGCTGTCTTAGCAGGCTGCTGAGACAGTCTTAGTAGGGAGAAGACAGACAGTCTTAGTAGGGTATTGTCGCGTCGATTACGTAAAACTACATCGGCCAGACGTTTAAAACGATTTGGGTTCAACTTCACAAACACAGCTACTTCTAGGATGTATAAACATGGTAGTGTCAGTATTTTATACTGTTTAAAGTATGGCAAGCAACTATCGGTAGTTTTTAGTTTGAACATCGCCGTTAAGCATCTTTTTTGGACCTTAAAAGCTGTTTCTTTCTCGTATGAGTTACCCCAGAATATTACTCCATATCGTAGGTGAGATTCTGCTATACCGTAATAAGCAGTAAGGAGTGCATCCGTGTGTATTATTGACGATAATGTATGTAAAGCATATGCGGATTTACTAATTTTCTTACATTAAATATTAATATGTGATTTCCAAACAATAAAAGAACCGATTAACATTCTATCCACAAAGTGTGCTAGTCAGACAGAAGTATTTGCAAAGCCTAATCTAATCACAAATAAATTAGGTACAAACTAAAATGTTCCATAATTACTTATCAAATAAATAAAACAAAATTCTTTATTGGCATAAAAAATGTGTACAAACAAAGTGAAACCCTGACTCCTGCGCTAGGTATAAACACCGGTGTTACAGGTTATTCACAATAACATGACCTAAGTACCAACAAATATTATTCAAACATAGGACAGAGTCGTAATTAGAGAAACCGCATAAGTGGCACTTACACACTTTTAGTACGCAGATCACGTAAGCTGCCTGTACTCGTATAGGCACACGACGCGGTGGTCCCTGATATTAGTCGCGCCATTTTTGTGCACGATTGTACGTGATTCAAGTTGCGTAATTTGGTATTATGCTTTATTGGTAGGTGTGTTTCTTTAATGTAATTTTTAAATAAACATGATAAATCACAGGTATTTTGTCTATTATGTGCGTAATGTTTTTACTTTTTTATAATTATTGTTTTTAAATAATATCTAACTAATATTATAAACGCGAAAGTTTGTATGTATGGATGGATGGATGTTTGTTACTCTTTCACGTAAAAACTACTGAATGGATTTGGATGAAATTTGGCAAACAAATAGTTTATAACCTGGATTAACACATAGGATACTTTTTATCCCGATATTCCCACGGGATCGAGACTTACGTGGGTGAAACCGCGGGGCACAGTATTTAATAATCCATGTAGATTTGCAGAACGTAGGTACCTAAAACATCACTTTCCTGATATCGTCTCAACCAACAAATGGTTTTTCATTTATTTTGATGATGAAATAACGAACTGGGCCGTAGGTATACCTTTCTGAGAAAATAAATAAGTTTAGCAATTTTAGAAATGATCTAACCGAATAGAATAAGTTAACGGTATCATACCTACAGCATCCTTAAAATCTCAATTAAATAAATACCTAAACAAATACCTAAACCTACATTGAAAAATGAGCTCACCGGTACATTAAGGCTCCCGCAGACATGCACGACGCGATTCTGGTAGAACAATTTCCATGAGGTTTTCATTGAAATTGTTCTACTAGAGTCGCGTTGCACTGTCGTGTCGCGGCTTTCTGCGTGAGCCTTTAAGTTAATGATCCGAAACTTCGGCAATCCAATTAGGTATCCAGTAACAGTAGGTAATTGTCTAACTAAACACAGCTAAGTCACAAACCTCAATGAAGTCATACATCACGCCAATGTCACAGATAACAAAATAAATAATAGAAAGTCCCTCACTATCTGGTTTAACAATGGAACGCGTTGAATGTAGTTCAGTAAATAGATAATTGTCAGAGTAGGATAACAAAAGTAATTGACGTCAGACACAATGATGGAAATAATTATAGTGCCATTATGCAGTTAGTGTTGATTGGTGACGGTCAGTGTCGCCAGCGGTGATTAGGAGGAGATCGATGTTCTTGTTTTAACTGAGTGGGAGCCCACTGTTCCATGTTAGTTTTTATTTAAATGGTATACAACATTGACAGCATTATGTAGGTACTTTTTTCATATTTCTAGGTTAATTAATGTACTTGGCAACACCAATTACATTAATTTCCATGGACCCGGTGGACAAAGAAGAACAATATAATCGTGGATCTCCGGGAACAACCCTACCGTTTTAAATAACCCTGTTTATGGTTCTGTCATCTGTCTTGTCAAGGCTGTCATTTGAAGTTGACATGAGTTCAAAAATTCGGCAGTTCTTTCTTTTATAGTCCGAGAATCACGAGAGAATGCGACTTGTCAGTTTCATACTAACGAATATGTGTTATGCGAATTTGTTCCTTATTACTACTAGAAATTGTCCAACTGACAGGTGTCAGGAACGCATTTTCTCGACCGTCGAACTATTGGGGCTTGGAATTACGACTTTTTTGTAGATAGAACTTTTTTCAATTTGGAAGAATTATATGAAAGTGTCTATTAAATAAGCAAAATCAAATAAATGCATTTCGCTCGAGAATTTAATGAAGCCATGAATCGATAATGAGGATAATGACTACATTTTTGAGAAACTTGTTGTTATTCAACAGTTGTCTCGTAAACTACACAAACATGAAATATTAAATACATTATATATTTGTCATTTTTTATAAGTCTCGCATCTTATTCAAGATGTTTTTTTAATAAACTGGTATTGTTCAACCTTGACTTAAATAATATAAAATTTGGCGCAATATTATAAAAACATTTGCCATAATATTATAAGTTATAACAAAATAGACATGTATTTATGTCACTTTAGCCTTACTGACGTCAGTAGACTGGTAAAATTTGCCTTTCATTTCGACAATCAACTCACTAATCACTGTTGAAAGTATGACAGTAGTTTCACTAACTAAGTTGTCTACACATTTTGTCGACTCACATTATTTAGCGATAATACTATCTTTAAGCATGGCTCAGCACCCTAATTGCGTAACACACTTTCAATCACAATCCGAGAGTTTTGAAGAATATTGTCCATAGGCTCAGACCAAATAAAAAACCAAGACAGAGCGCAGTCAACAGTGACGTGAGGCCGGTTTCGTAAACATGTGTGCACATATTTTGGTGTAGTTTGATTGTAAATGGTTGTAAATGTGTGCGTTTGAGCGTGTATGCACAGAGCGGTGGTGTAGTTTTGGCATGCTTCACTGTATTGTTCGTCTTTTGTTTGGTCTGAGTCCATACGCCTGAAAAATTCGTTTGCGCAACAACGTAATTATTGCTAAACTTGGATGAACTGTCAAAATGTAACTTATTACTACACTCGCGACAATCTAAGAAGTCCGTTTTGACGTTTCGTCCTCGTACATGTAATAAAACATTAAGCCTTGAGAATCAGTTTTAGGCAATGTAGATAAGTCGTCGATTACAAACTATCTAAGTATGTTCAATAGATATGTCTCGAGAATCAGTTTATAAGAAACCGATTTTTTTTTTAACCGCTACACAAAGCATTTTTATGGCTGTCAAAACGGACTTCTTAGATTGTCGTGAGTCTAACTATAACGATCAATTGTCATTTTATGTGCGTTACGCAATTACTCCGCTGGTTTTGCAGAGGAAGAAGAAGAGGAAGAATCTTATATGCTGGGCACACCAGATACAATGTGCACTTGTAGTGCCTACGTGCGGCGTGCAGGGGGCCTACCACCACCGCACCGCTTACAACAGTATTATTTTAATCTTACTGCATGGGGGAAAGAGATGGAGCTATACGTCCTGTAGAGCTTAATCTCTTTCCTACACTGGAGTAATATTAAAATAATACTGCTGTAAGCGGTGGTGGTAGGCCACCTGGTCTTGTGAATGTATGAAACTGAATACGAGCTGTCACATCAAAGCACCGACCAAAGACTGACTGCTGCGCAACGTGCCGTGGGTTCGATTCCCGCACGGAACAAATATTTGTATGATCTGCAAGTAGTTGTTCCGGGTCTGGGTGTTAGTGTATGTGAGTTTCTATGTTTGTAAACGCACCCACGATACAGGAAGAAATTCCTAGTGTGGGGCAACGTTTTTCTAAAGAAAAAAAAAAAAAAAAAAAAAAAAAAAAAAAAAAAAAAAAAAAGAGGTGAGGTGAGATCACAGAGGTGTATATAAGTACATAAGTCCTGCACAAAGCATGGAATACACGCATTGCACCCATAATCGGTAACCTGTTTTCATCCTAAAGCATGTATATGTTTATATTTCATCAATCAATTAATAGGAATTCTATCAAATTAATAACATAAATAAATTGATGTAGGTACCTATCGGTAGTTAATGTACTAATGACATATTAATTAAAATTAATTGGTAAGATAAATGTGTAATTTATTTCATCACCACTGCTTTCAACACGGTGAAGGAAAACATCTTGAGCAAACCGGCATGTCCTAGAACCAAAAATTCAAAGACATGTGATATCTACCAACCCGCACTGGGCCCGCGGGCCGCGTGGTGGATTACGGCCTACTTCCTCTCACAGAGGTGAGGTGAGGTCCCAGCAGTGGGAACATTATATGCTGTTTATGCTTATGCTACCGATCATACCTTCTTGATTAGGTATTTTATTCTAGGATCTCCCATTAATTATTTTAAAAAAACTGTGATTTATCAGTTTTTAGCTCAATTAATTCAGAGTTTGTTTTTTTTCTGAACTACAGGAAGCTACGTGCTTTCTTAGATTCTTCCTCATAATATAATTATCATGAACTGTGATAGCAATACTTTTATTATGTCTTTGGTTAAATTATTTACATTACTATACACAATGTGATCGCTATATTTATGCCATTCCTTGAGCCCAGACAAATAATGAAATTAAAACAATGCCTAGAGTTTGTTGAGGCTACGAACATTATTTTATAAATATGTTACGACATTGGAATGACCTGAGAAAACTCGATAGAGACAGATGATTCGGGGAAAATTACGGTACGACGTGATTCTGGTAGAACAATTTCCATGAAGTTTACTTATGTTTTGTTCATTCACGTCGCACCTGTCTGCGGGAGCCTTTAGGTGACAAGAATCTGTGATATGCATTTCGTTTAATGACATCACGTCTTCATAATTATTACTATGCATTATTTATACGTTACTTCATTTGTACATTAATAAGTAATGAACACCTTTTAAAAACAATTAACTGTAAATGAGCTTAGGTTAACTTAGGCACTTAAGTACGTTTATTAGAGTGAATGTTCAGTTTTGTCTCATTCCATGTTCACACGACACCGACAAAATTACATCGGAATGAACGTTCATTCTCTCATTTCATTGAATTTTTCGATTATTCGGTAGGTAGACGACTGTAAGATACCGAGTGCAGAAATCCAACGTCTTTGGATCGGTACACTAATAAATATTTTTTTTACTTTTGATGCTGGTATCATTTTGTGTTCAGACGTTCTACTTCGTGGCTTCCCTCGAAGTGGAATGCCGAATGAAAGACAAAAGTTAAGCGTCTGATATCTGCTTAGGCAGATCGATTTCATCTTTGTCTAGGTACATAATAATATGATATTGCAGATATCGATAGGTGGCCTTAGCACTAGGTTGGCCACCGGTTTGTTTCTTATGCACATCACAAAAAATAGTTAACATTGAATATAAATAGTCACTATAAATAGTCATAAATAGTCAAATCTCCAAATTAACAATTTAAACGTGCAACAATGATCTAAAAATAAGTTGATAAATCACCTATGTAATTTAATTGGACAACATTAATTAAATGTATTTTTGCCTTTTTTAAGACGTCATTGTGTTGTGTTTTTGTAAATAATATGCAGTCTTTTGCATCTGACAATGAACTAAAAATTTATGCACTACACTCGCGACAATCTAAGAAGTCCGTTTTGACGTTTCGTTCTCGTACATGTAATAAAACGTTAAGCCTTGAGAATTCGTTTTTATCAATGTAGATAAGTCGTAAATTACAAACTCTCTAAGTATGTTCAATCGATATATTTCGAGAATCAGTTTATAAGAAACAAATTTCTTTTTCATCGCTACACAAAGCATTTTGATAGCTGTCAAAACGAACTTCTTAGATTATTGCGAGTCTAAATATTTTTTTTATAATTAATAGCTAAGCTAGCAAGGCTATCTCAGCATGAAAACTATAATTACACATAAATTAAAATGATACTATTTTCGTCAGTTTAGTGGCGTTTTTATAAACAATGAACTGAGCAAAGATCTGTTGCCGGTATCCTCATGTTTCTTATCAAATGCTACTTGACTTCAACTAATTTTATATGATTAACTTCGTACTTCCTTTATAATACGCCATTTAATGTCACTATACGAGACACGTGACCATAAACACAGATGACAATATTTACATAATTATCTACTGCTGAAGTGAATTATCTGAAACGGCCTAGTGAAAGAGAGAGCCCAGTGATTGATAGAACCTAGTGATTCATAAAGGCTCGATCTGGCGGGCCCGTGGCCACAACTTTGATGCCTTCTCCTCGCACTATTGACGTGAAGAATGGTACAAAGCATCCTTATTAAGTAGAAAGGCTCCCACAGAAAGGCGCGACGCGACTCTGGTCAAACAATTTCTACGAAAATTTCACGGACATTGTTCTACCGGTTCGGAAAAACTTGTGAGATTTAACGTTGAAACCTTCTAAATATAGAAGAATGTCTATTGAATAAATCCCTTTAATGACTGATTTTGTAAGTATTTAACCTGAACAGGGTTGTTTACGTTTACATCAGATACTTTTCGAACAGACCATACACTTCTATTCCACCAATAATCTACTAATCACTATGATCCATGTCAACCCGTTTCCTTCAATTAATTTTGCGACCAACATTATTTTCGTATGTCGAACCACACCTTTGGCAAAGCGTAACTAGTCCCGACTATTTACGACCAATTACGACCCACGATTATAAAATGGCGGCCGAAAAAAGTTTAATGTGTACGTTTACGGAGTAAGGCATGTAACGTTTAAAGCTAATAAATCGAGTGATTAATTGTATCGCGTTCCTAGCCTTATTTAGGAAGAAAATCGGCTCCATAGATTTTTTGTTCTCATAAAAGAATAATTGAACGTGATACGTATTGATTCGGGCTTTGATTGGTGTTAACGTTACGGGCTAATCGATTTGATTGATGTGTAAAGATTTGAGGTCAATGAACGACTATTGTCACGATGTTGAATCGAATAGAATATCGATGTCGATAGAGTTCTCGATTTAAAAGATGATATGACGTTGTGGTAATAATGTTATACAGTAGACGATTTTTTTTAAATAAATGAAAAACATTTTTTTTTTCTAGTTTTGTTTTTTAAAATAATCCGCCTGATGTTCTAATATCTTTAAGAATCCCGCAAATGTCGCGGTATTTAGATTAAATCAAATGTGTCTAGATTAACGATGAAATAAATTGTGTAAGGAGTTGATTAAAACATTACTAGTTCAGTTGAACATGCGACAGCGTAAATAAAATATATTGTGGTCGTCTGGCCTCATATAAATAACGTTAATGTTGTCCAGCTGAGTTTTAGAACGCTATTTATATTGCTGATATACAAATAGAAGTACTAATTTATACATAGCTACCTATGTCTATTTTGTAGCGAAGAACACACAAGTCTGTCTAGCGAAGAGAAGATGAAGATTTAAAAAAAAAAAAAGCATTTTAACAAATACTTATATAACGCACTTTTCCGGTACATTGTCTATCTGTCTGTATTTGCGAAGTTGAGCTAAACAAAAGGAACTTTTCACGGGCTCAGCCGTTTCTAACAAAATATCTTCCCGATTATAGAAGGAGCTCGTGGCTAAGTAATAAGCCGCACGGGTTGATCCATCAGGCTAAGCTGCACTTGCCGGGGTTGGTCCGTGGATGGGTGACCATCTTTACGTACCGAGACTCCTCCGTGCCTTGGAAAGCACGTTAAGCCGTTGGTCCCGGCTGTCATTCGTGGACCTTTGACAGTCGTTATGAGTCGTCAGAAGCCCGAAATCCTGACAACCAATCTTCAAATCCAAGGGGTATCGTATTACCCCTTGTATCGTATTACCCCTCGTATTATCGTAGTACCCCTTGACTAGTGTGGTCACTCCATGTAAACTATTGGTATTCAGCTGCATCCGGTTAGATTGGAAGCCGACCCCAACATAGTTGGGAAAAGGCTAGGCAGATTGATTGATTTAGGTTTTATACAGCTAAGTCCAGATATTTCACGAAGTCACTTATAAAAATCGGCTTAACTAATACACTTAGTCAATCGTAAAGGACACTCACCATTCGAGCAAATGGCCCTCCAACTAAAATACCTTTAAATGTTTATGGAGTGTGCAAAACAAGACAAGTGCCAACGCGCATAAAACCACGAGATTCCTGCTAAAACGTGACCAAACTACGCGAACTATCATTTTACTTACTAATTTATTCAATAATTGTCAATAAATTGTACAAAAACGATTTTATGGGTATTTATGAGCAATTATTTTTTGTATCTAATCTGACAATCTGGATTGGTGGGTTTCTCTATGTGCTAGAGTAGTTAAGAATGGTTAATATAATGTATTATGTTAATGTCCCACTAGAGGTGTATTACGTTCTGCGAATGTTAGGGCTTGGTTGGATTGACAGGAATTGCGGTAAAAAGGTTTATAAAATTGTTTTTTTTAAAGTTTAGGTCACAAAATTCCTAATTATAGGTACCTATTGCTTCATTTAAAAAAATATAGACCGTGCTATCGCAAAAATGAAAATTATATAGACATCTATGTTCTATGTTATGGGGTTTGGTTTCGGGGCCATGGCGACTGTCGGGGTTTATTCCAATCAGCCCACCTCCCTCCAGAAGCTAATTAAAGCTCCTGGTCTATTCAGAACATCTGTGACAGATCTGGGTGCCCCGAGGGTTTCAGTTCTGATCTGAGTAACGCCCGTGCATTCAAAGAGCAACGGGCGCAACGGTTTCCTCAGCCTCCATACATACCCTACACAGAGGACTGTCCGTTAAATTCCTATTGTGTGGAAGAGACACCGTTATCCTTGAAACTAGTGGTTTGGTGTCATCTATAATATACTTTTTCTATGGGACCAACTTCGAAATCGCGAAAAAAAAATCAGCTGTTCCATACATTTGTGTTCACTTAAATCGACAAAATGTATGGAACAGCTGACTTTTTTTTGCGATTTCAAACTTGGTCCCATAGAAAAAGTATATTATAGATGACACCAAACCACTAGTTTCAGGGATAACGGTGTCTACCCTAACACCCTGTATAGACATGCAATCTCAAACATAATGGAAGGCTTCTAGCAAGGGGTATATTTTAATTTAAAAAATACATACTTTCAAATGAAAGTTCTTGTTTTTTCAAGGTTCTTATAACCTTAGTTAGGTTATAAGAACCTTCGAAAATGTCTAGCATTCTACAAAACCCTTTCACACATTTGAAAGCAATCCGGGTCGTTTTTTTGCGACTGTTTTTTCCAAAAATATTATCAGCACTCAATCGCACGACAAATCGACATTCGTGCACATAGCTTTACCGATAATTATCATCTAGTTAATACAAAGTACACGCCGTCTGCATTCCAGCAGTAAGATATTATGCGTCACATTACAGACACAATTTGCTGATGCAGACAGCTGCTTGGGCAACCAACCAACCGCTGTTTACTTGAAATAACGTATATGATTACATTATATGCCGTAAGTTATTGTGTTCAGGGGTAATTAAGAACTTGCAAAGTATTAAGAAGGTTGTGTGACATCTTTTTTAC
Source organism: Lithophane ornitopus (assembly GCA_948473465.1). Taxonomy (NCBI): domain Eukaryota; kingdom Metazoa; phylum Arthropoda; class Insecta; order Lepidoptera; family Noctuidae; genus Lithophane; species Lithophane ornitopus. The sequence goes on along the minus strand of OX419624.1, from coordinate 12,238,795 downwards.
ACGACTGCCCAAAAATGAATGTAATATTTTTTTCTGGTTTATGATACGACGATATGTCTGCCATCTTTTAATCTTATATGATCTTGAAAAGGATCTTAAGCATTTATTGAAGGTAATTTTTTTATTACCACATGAAAAGCCTTGCTAGTTCCCAATACAGTTAATTTAGTCTCCCGGCGAAAATCAGTGCATGTTCCTTGCTTGGGCCAACATTCCGTCAAGGTATTGCCCTATTTACGTACTATGCTTTTTCCAGTAACTTGCCTTGCCCACTTTTATCTGAAAGGAAAGAAAGAAGGAAGGAAGGAAAGTTAACCATTAAATTCGCTCAATCTCAATCCTGATTATTTATGCCTATTTAAAAACTACGTAGAAGCTTGGAATTACGTATTGTCTTGCGGTGTTGTGTGTGCCTGGGCAATCCCTTAACGTCCACGACTTTCCTGTGGATTGTGTTAAAATATTTCCTTTAGGTATAGTATTGCAGTTATTGGAAAAACAGGAGGAAATATTATACCTAATGGCTGTATTTTCCATACTAGTTTTTAATAATAAAACGTCTAATCAGGTACCTATTATTAAACTGTGTCCAATACTTAGGTACCTACGATTTTCAACTGTAAACATGTAGGATAATAACTATGACTACCAGACAGCCTTTATTTACTGTAATAGTACGCGCAGGTTTAGGTATTAAAATTTTCACATTTACAACATTTAGGAAAACTGAAAGTTTTATAATCTGTCGCAAGGAACGGTAACATGATAGAACTAATTCAATCAAACAAATATTGCCTTTTTGCAATTTTAAAATACATTTAAAATGTCCTGTGGAGTTCGGATGTGCTGCATAGTGATATTTAATTCACACTATGGGTGGCATCAAAGTGACATAAATCTCAAAGGATAAACATTTTGAATGTTTATGACATCTGTAGGAAACAATATTATATCAGTTTCTGTAATTCTTTTGGTCACTAGAATTGATTGGTCATAAGAATTCTTTTTCTTCTGCACCATTGTAAAATTCTGTATTAAAATCAGAAATGAAACCGGTTTTTAGTGTGCTGTTCACAAATGGTAATTTTATCTTTCCTTCTATTTCTTCCACCTAGTAACACAGGTTTTTAAACTAAATCATCGTATCATCGATACACTTCGATACCTAAAGTCAGGATTTTGAAGCTATTAAAAAAAATAACATCACAGATTAATTTAAGGATATCATGGTAATTTGGTGCTAGGACGACGCTAAGTAATAATTGCCGCACGGGTCGATCCATCAGGTTAAGCTACGGTTGCCGGAGTTTGTCCGTGGATGGACCATCTTTACGGAAAGCACGTTAAGCCGTTGGCCCCTGCTGTCATTCGTGGATCTTTGACAGTCCTTACGGGTCGTCAGAAGCCCGAAAGTCTGACAACTAGTCTTTCCAGGGGGTATCGTATTACCCAGTTACTGGGTTGTGGAGATAGGCAGTCGCTCCATGTAAACTACTGGTATTTAGCTGCATGCGATTAGACTGGAAGCCGACCCCAACATAGTTGGGAAAGGTTAGGCAGATTGATTGTTTTTTTTTATTGGTGAATCGAAAAATTTGGACCTTATATACTCAAAATCCCCAATGAGTGGTCATTGAGTTTAATGATTCTGAAGTCAAAATTGATGACGTCAGTTTTTGAAAATTTCGAGAAGAATTGGGAAAAAACCTTTGGCAATAACGTCAGCATTATGGTCGATCGAAGGATTTATTTCTGAACTCTGCCTGTAAAATGAACTCTGCTTCTCTATAAAATAGAATATATATTCAGTTAAATCGTAGCGTTAATTCGTTCTAATGTCGGAAGTATGTCGTTTCTTAGTACTTAATCGAAAGTGCCGTGCCGTCTCCCCTTTGGTTACTATCGACGAGGCGTAGAATTTGACGAATGTCGTCCACACTTCATACGTACATAAAATGTTATGTCTCAATGAACACTTGTGTCATCAATTCCTTGTTACCTGCTTACCTTGCGCTAGTTGCTAGGTCAATGATCTTTACTACTTTTTACTATACCACGTCATAATTATCTATTTCTTTAATCTTTCATTTTTTTTAATGTCATCATTAACGCCATCTCCTAGCTTTTTTCCGAACTATGTTGGGGCCGGCTTCTAATCTAACCGGATGCAGCTGAATACCAGTATTTTACATGGAGCGACTGCCAATCTGACCTCCACAACCCAGTTACTGGGTATTATGATTATTATGATAGCCCTTGGTAAGACTGGTTGTCAGACTTTCGGGCTTCTACCCGTAACGATTGTCAAAGATCTACAATTGACAGCCGGAACCAATGGTTTGACGCACTTTCCGAGTCACGGACGGGTCTCGATATGTAATGGATGGTCACCCATCCACGGACCAACCTCAGCAAGCGTAGCTTAATCTTCGATCTACCTGTGCGGCTTTTATTATTTAGCTACGAGTCCCTCTTTATAATAATGTATTTTATAATTATTATGTTTAGTACTTATGTGAATTCTCATATATTTATGGCATATGCTTTATTTAATTTCACTCTAGTGTTTTCTTGACCGCATGCCAAGAATTTGCCTTTCTTGAATTATAAGTCCGTCGTTTTCATGCTCATTCAGAGCAACTGAACTATTTATTTTATTTGTCTAATAATTTTGAACATTATGTTGAGTGGTTAGTGTGCTTACCACAGTTTTCACACTGCCCACGGATATACTTGAGTTTATGACGTCTGTTACGGATTTTTCTTCTTTACAATCTTTTCAATTAAATTGAGAATTTTATTGGTTTTACAGATAAGCACTTTTTGTTTCATCACCTTTAATGAGATTCGGATCTCTCCACCCAGTTCCAACCAATGCTTATTAAGTTTAATTGGACCAAAAAATCGACCTTGTTTGTAAATGCCAAAATATGTAACGATGTTGACATCAACCGCTGTTTCATTTGGCTGGCTTAACGTAGTTACTTTAACATTTTACTTGTAATTATACTTATTTGTTTTGAACAAACGATGTCGTCCGATTCGTTTCACGATGTTTCTGTCAGTTACGTGACTAAAATATAAAATATACATTTGAGAATTGAAAACCGTTGGTCGTTTCGTGAAATCTAGTAGCTTTCAGCTGTGTCTGAACGTTTTGAATGGTTCTTTTAAGAGCCACACGTGATTGTTTAATGGCATCTCTCCAAAGTGTTTGGTTTTGCAAATCCCTCTAGTGCTTCAGAGCAAAAAGTGTTAAAGATTCATACTACGCGTTGAATCATTGCGAAGTTTTTCAGTAATTCTACGTTGATTGAATGTTCCGAATCAACTATTTCTTATTTGATTAAATTCTTATTTCTTGTGAATATCTGTATATCTATCGTGGAAGACGCCAACTATTGATTTAAAACTAGAAGTCGCTTGAAAATGTTCACCACAAACCTCTTATACTTTATCATTATTATTCCTGCATTATTTCAGGTGAACAATTTTCGCAACACAAAATTCGCATTTCTCAGTAGTTTTATGCGTTGCACGGTTAATGAGCATTGACGTCATCGCTGGCCCAGTTCTACATCATGTATGACTATGTAAACATAGTATTGTTGCCCCAATATCAAGCGTGACGTCTGTCTAAACAGAACTAGCGGAGCGTGGATGGAAGTGACAATAGCTAGTGGATTTTGTTTGATATTATTACGTGGTCTGAAGGTTAGTGAATATTCTTTGATGTGTCTATTAGGAGCTTTAGTAGTTGTTAGTTCAGGGGTACTTCTATCTGTACTAACATTGTTATCATACGTATTGCATTTGATGGTCGCGTCTTGAACAGTTGGTTTGTCATCGTCATAGTTAGTTTCAGCTTCTAGCAATCAATTCTTCGATATTTAAGGCCTTTCTTATTGCCATACTACTGCTCCACTCCGTATGATTTATACTGGTTCCTTGTAAATTGCCTAAATTTATTAAGGGGGATGCGCTAGGGTAACCCTCTAAATTCAAATTTTCTTACGTTTTTTGCAATTTGCAGGTCAGTCATTCAATGCACTTATATGAGTTAAGGACTTGTATTGCTGATTCCAATGATTATAATTCTGTAAATCCATATTTGTTACAGCCGCAAATAATATTTAGATCAACATACAACCTGATACTGACCTGTAAATTGCAAAAAACGTAAGAAAATTTGAATTACGCGGGCTACCCTAGTGCATCCACCTTAATGCTAGTTATAAACTGAACTATATATAATAGTAGCACGTCAATATAGTTTACACAAAATAGATCCCGGCGATGAACAAAAAAATCTATAATCTAAAGGGTATTTGATAAAACTGAGGTTGCTGTCAACATCGCTTTATAGCAAGACTTCAAGATATAGTTTTGAACTAAGCTGATAGGTTTGACATAATTCATATTACTTATGATTTAATATGATATGTTACTTGTCTGAGATTTAATAAATCATTTCATACTGTCAACGATATTGTCTTAATTGTTCTTTAGGAATTATAAAAGGGAAAAAATAGACCAACATTTGAGTTTTAATTTTGTATTGATCAAGATTTGATTATTTTTTAAATCGCCTCGTTAAGAACGGGAAAAAATCAACGGTATTTTAAGGTCGCCTTTCATTCTTTGCTTGCTCTAGTTTGTCTTAAACCCTGTCACCACTCTACTTTCTTTTTTATCTTAAATATCGATACGGCTACTGGCTGATTATAATTTAAGATAATTATAGCTACAAAAATCAACCAGTTACAATATTCTTTTTAATTTTTAATAACCCATTCAGCGTCTCATATGTCAGTGTGAATTAGGAGAGTGTATATTTTAATTAAGAAAAACGATTATATCATAATTTAATCAATTAGCGTCATTGACGGCCGTTGCCTTGGCCTTCTTTGAAGTTAGGTACTATTTTAAATTGCGAGCACATGAACGGGTAGTTTTCGATTGAAATGGCTTTAAAGATACGGCTGTATCGATAAAAATCCACTCTAATTACTTTTATAAATGCAAATGTGAGCGTGTCTGTATAATTTTTATTCGTTTTCGAAATTAAAAGTACCGTGTTGGCTAATGAAATAATCAGAGACAATAAGGTTCTATTCTAGATAACAGTAGAAGATAACCTAAAAATAAAAACGCAGTCGACTTCATAACCGAACTGATGATGAACTGAAGTGTGACAACCATGAATACGTACTTCATACATATATTATGTCGCAGCCATCTGGTTAAATTAGCCACCTCATTGAACGCCTAGCCGGTATCCAATTGGATGCCTAAGCCCATAGTTAATTGAACTAGAATTTAGTTGTCCTTCAGCTTTTTAATTGGATGCTGTCGTTTAATGAACGGCCTAGGCGTCCATTTAGCTGGCTAATTTAACCAGATGGCTGTAATATATATATATGAGTTGAAAATATAGGAATATACACAAAACAAGAATCATGAATATATTGTATTTTTCCTCACTACAAATTAACTACAGATAATCAGAATAGGTAGAAATCAATCTATGAATGATAATATATCGACCGTTCAGTCGCTGGATTAGCAGCCGACATTAAAAAGGTCCTACTATCTCATTGTGATAATTGACACTGTCCGTTTCGGTTCGATGCGCATGAGCAACTTTCAATAGATACGCGTTTTACACGCTAATTTCCGGTGGCGATTTACGTCATTTGAAAATTACGACAGTTTTTTTTTTCTTTTTTATCAATTTGAAAGAGGAATTATTGCATTGTTATGTTGCAACTGAATTGAATTAGGCTTTTATAGTGTTTGTTTTGTTTTTTTTTGTTTCTGATTTGTTTTATTAATAGTTTGTTGTTTGTTTTCAGGTAATAAAAATATCCGTGTGATTTTCTACGCCGTTTTTGGAATAAGTAAGTAATACAGTAATAATATTTTTACTGTGCAGTCGTACAATAAATTAATGCTGCCTCGGAGTTGGTAGTTAGGTAATTAATTTTATCATTGCATACAAATTTAAATGTAAACCTGTCTTAGCTTTACCACTTCTACATTGCCTGCAAAAAGATAAAATATTTTAAATACACTCGATTACCATGTTACATGGATCTTATTAGGAAAGTAACGATGTCTAATATATACATTAAAACCTACTTGCTAACATCACTAACATATTCCAAACTGTTTAAAAATACCACTATAGTTTGGTACTTCACTACTGGTCCGCGGACAGTCTTCTGAAAACTCAGCACAAGTAAAGGTCGCTGCACACAGCGGGCGCGGCGGGGCGGGGCGCGGCTTGACCGGGCGGCGGCGCGACGCTGGCGCGACGGCAGCGTTCACACTGCGGGCGCGATCCCGTCCCGCCGCGCCCATTCACGCGACCGTGTCGCAACGCGATTCATTCATCAAAAAGATGTTGAACGATTCAGACGTGGACGCTCTTGCTCTTATTTGCGCTAGCTAAGAAAAAACAACGTAAACGGAAATGGGTGCATGAAATAAATCAAAAACGCCTCGCTGCGCCGCGCCCGAACTTGTATTCGCGCTCAGCACGGCGCCGGCGTGGCGCGACGTTTCGCGTCGCGCCGAGCGCTACGGTTCTGTGTGGAATCGTCCATAATATCTAGTACATTACAACTGCTCAGCGTCGCGTCGCCGCCCGGTCACGCCGCACCGCGCCCGCTGTGTGCAGCGACCTTAAAGGAGCAAAAAATCTATGAACACACATCGTTCAATGCACTTTCATGAACTTAGAGAGTTGTATTACTGATTCTAAAGATTATAATTCTGTAAATCCATGTTTGTTATGGTCGCAAATAATATTTAGATCAACGTAAGAAAATTTTAATTTCGCGGGCCACCTTAGCGCATCCCCCTTAAGTAGACGATAATTTTTATAATGTCGATAATTTTATAGGTATACTTATCATTTAAGAAAAAATTTGGAAAATAAAGCTAGGGGCTTATGGCTATGAAATAACAGCCGCACGGTCGATCAATCAGGTTCTACGTTTGCCGCGGTTGGTCCGTGGAAGGGTGACCGTCTTTACATACCAAGGCCCCTCCGTGCCTAGGAAAGCTCGTTAAGCCGTTGGTCCCGGCTGTCATTTGTAGATCTTTGACAGTTGTCAGGGGTCGTCAGAAGCCCGAAAGTCTGACAACCAGAAAGGCAGTCGCTCCATGTAAAATACTGGTATTCAGCTGCATCGGGTTAGACTGGAAGACAACCTCAACATATTTGGTAATAGGCTAGGCAGATGATGATGAAAGGAAAAAAATAAGTACTTACTCCCTTTTCCAAATGATTCATCATGCAAGTTTGGCTTTAAAAAAATATAAAAACCACAAAAAAATATTTAATCACAGTCTAACTTCCTATACAACTTTGCCCTGTGTCGTTGTGTGTTCCTCTATTCGCTGTGGTTCAAGTTATACTGGCCACTTTGTTTATACCCGTGCCATTTAAATATAACCATAATACCTACGACAAGAAAATGTTGAATTGCCTTACCTTACAAAAGTTATGGGCTTTGGTGTCGATTTTTATCGCAAATTAATTAAAATACTTTACATTAATAGTTTTAACTATATTATTGGAATCATTCGTCTGTAGTTTTAATTTGACAAAACTCGGTTGTTAAAGCTTGATAGGTAATATCTAGTGACCTCATTAACCGATAAAACCAGAGGAAGGAGGCTTAATTTGATTACAAAACGCCTATTGAATCAATTCACATTAGGGAACTGAAAATGGCCAAGCATATAAACACATTAAAAAAAAAAAAAAAAGTTAATTCGTCTGTACTTTATAACTCCATACTGTAAACTACCGAACCGGTCCTGCTTCGCACGGTTTTTTTGGACTTGATAAAACATTAAGAATTCTTAGTTATAATTATGTAACTTACCATGGTAAAACCTCATCAAAATCTGTTACGTGGTTTAGTAGAACAACGCGGGCATTTATATACAAACACGAAAAGCGACTTTAATTTATAATATGTATAGATAATATTAACGTATTATACACATAAACCTTCCGGACTAAATTCACTAAACGATGGCAAAATCCTCATCAAAATCTGTTGCGTGGTTTAGAAGAACACACATTTAAAAAAAAAAAAAGTAAATTCGTCTGTACTTTATAACTCCATACTGTAAACTACCGAACCGGTCCTGCTTCGCACGGTTTTTTTGGACTTGATAAAACATTGAGAATTCTTAGTTATAATTATGTAACTTACCATGGTAAAACCTCATCAAAATCTGTTGCGTGGTTTAGTAGAACAACGCGGGCATTTATATACAAACACGAAAAGCGACTTTAATTTATAATATGTATAGATGATATTAACGTATTATACACATAAACCTTCCGGACTAAATTCACTAAACGATGGCAAAATCCTCATCAAAATGTGTTGCGTGGTTTAAAAGAACAACGCAGACATACAGACGCGAAGCGACTTTAATTTTTTATATGTATAGATAATAAAAAAAGAGAAGACTCCTCTCAAAGAGAGAAGGCCTGTGTCCCAGCAACGGGAAATGCTTAGGCTGATTATGTTCATTATAGATAATAAAAATTATCGATGAACATAAAACAATAAAATTAAAAAAATACATACCTACAGGCGAACATAGAACCCCCTACTTTTTGGAAGTCGGTTAAGATAGCCGACATATCTACATAACTTACACGTGGCGGCAAATAAATGTCTTACTTACCTATTTTTATAGAGTAACTCTCTATACGTCTCTGAGAAAACGCAATTTTCTAGTATTTACACTTAAAACTACCTTAACACGGCTATCTTTACATCTGTCTCGAGTTTTGTACAAAAAACACACAATTTGTCTGTCTGTCTGTCCATCAATGTGGGCTGTATGCCTGGGAAAGGAACCGGCGGCGTACTATCAGGTCGTTTAGACCCGAAGTTATAAATATAGATAAGTTCAAATGTCCGATTTATTGCCTTGATAAATGAGTTGAATTATGTACGTTGATAGTTATTAGTGGTTTATGATGTGAACGGTAGCAAAAATAAAAATTTACCCAGGAATCTTAAAAATTCTGAGTCTGGGTCATAGTTTCCTAAGCATTACGTGTTTTTGAGGTTGGGTAGTCACCAAATGACTTCTCCCGCTCTGGGCGGAGTGGGGGGGCGTGTCAGACTTTAACTGACTAAAACCCACTCGTGTTCCTTCAGTTGCCTATTGCCAAGGTCCCGGTATCCCTTTCGGACTTTCCCGCAACCCTAGCAGGCATCGGTCCTAACGGACCCCGTCAAGTGTGCTGACATCTCTTTGAGGCGCGCGTGGAACACGACGCGCCATCGACCCGGGCCTGGTCCTTATTGGACGGCGAGCTACCCATTGCTCGCCGTCCACAAGCCCGCGCCTACGATGGCCGGGAATCCGCCTGGGATTCCCGACGCCCAGGGCGTCTCCTGCGGCGTCGGTTAGGAGCGTGAGGGCGCATACCTTGCCTCTCCCTCACGCGTTCCATCTCCTCCTTCGCAAACATAACTGCTTCGCAGAAGGAGGTGACGGCTTCCCATGCCCTCTCGCTCCGTACCATGGCCTGGACCAGAGCCGGGCGCGAGAGGTCATCGCCGCCAATCATGAGTAGTTACTACAGTCAGTGACAAAAGTCGATTATCACTTCAGTTTTTTAATTTATGCTAAATATTTACAACCAGTAGTATACTAAAACTCATAATAACTCTTAGCTATTTAAATGAAATGCTGAAATACAGTTTATCGATTGTTTGTTAATTTAAATGAAGTGTAAAAAGAGCGGCATAAACTTATCATAATAAATTAACAAAATCAAAATCACAAATTTTGTGAGAAATTAAATTAAATTGAATAAAAAAAACATCTGCCAAACAGTCTATATTTCATATAAATGTTGCTAACATCCTATGGCTCGCACTGTCAAAAAGTTATGAGATCTCATATAGAGCCAAGCTTCGAACTCTACACGCCCTAACCCTACAAGCCCTAACATTACAAACTCTACGCCTTAGTCAAAATATGTGGATTGGCCGTTTCGCTACCGTCACAGGGCGTAAAGTGAGAAATGTATTCACTGTTCATTACTTTCCTGTTATAGAATATATCCTACTATCCTACTAATATTATAAATGTGAAAGGTTGTGTGTTTGGATGTTTGTTACTCAATCACGCAAAAACGGCTGAATGGATTTGGATGAAATTTGGCAAACAGATAGTTTATAACCTGGATTAACACATAGGATACTTTTTATCCCGATATTCCTACGGGATCGAGACTTACGCCGGTGAAACCGCGAAGCGCAGCTAGTTCATTCATATAGTTAATTATTTCTCATGTAGATGCGACCGGAAACGGCCAAGCCACATACATCTATGTTCAGGAAAAACTTCATTAAATATTTACAATGTTATAGGTTTGGTTTTCGTTGGAATTTTAATTAAAGATTTGCCACCATCGTCATTCTCCTGTCCTTATCCCAATTTGCGCCGGCGCAACATGTAGGTATTTTTCTTCTATACTTCTCTATTAGTTGTCATCTCGGTATTCACTCCCTTTTTAGCCGCAATATTATCATCTTTTACACAGTACATCCATCGTTTCTTTGGTCTTCCCCTATGACAGTAATATGTAATTATAACAATAGTGTCATTCGCACACAGTCCCCCTTTTCTATCTTATGGTATTTCTAAAAAGTATATAAATAACAAAATGCCTAACGCAATAATTCCAGTTTCTTGAAACATAATGTGTCAATGCAATGTAAATGGAATGCCACTGAAATTTCCCATTCATTGTTAGTGCCATCATCATCATCCATAGCTCGATATCACTCGCCCCCGGGCATAGGCCTCACTTTGTCAACTTGTCCCTTGCCGTCATGTTGGCACCATTGCTTGTCAAACTTATAGAGTTTGTTTTAGCTATAAATCAAAGTCCTCTTTCGCAGTCAGATGCTGAAAAAGGCCCTCTTCCATGTCGTCCATTTCAGTGCTTATTTGGTTGCCATCATCATCATCCATAGCTCGATATCACTCGCCCCTGGGCATAGGCTTCACTTTGTCAACTTGTCCCTTGCCGTCATGTTGGCACTATTGCTTGTCAAACTTAGTTTCAATACTAATAGAGTTCAAAATGGCGACAGACAGAACAGTGCTAATCGCATCACGGGTCAAGTTATAATGAACACACTGTAGTTGGAAAAACACGAAACGAATTCAATGTTAAAGTTTTGGTTTTAACTAGAATGTCAATGCCTCGTCCTCTAACAAATATGTCAAGTACAGCTGTGACGTGGTTTTCATACAATCACGGGATTTCGCATAGCATGGTGTAATTTGGCATTTTCCCTATAGATTAACCAGATAAGAAACAGGGTCATTTTACCTATTGTCTATTGTTATTTTTGTTCAAACAATTTTCGTAAACAATGTTTTTCCTTTATTTCATTTTTGTCCAAGATTACATTTTTAAATATTTTTATTATAAAAACATTGTTTTTTAAATGCGGACGAATACTTTGACGCCTTAAAATGTCCTTTTGTTTTTATATTTATTGGTATAGTTAGTCCTTTTAGTTAAATAAGTTTATTTATCATATAAATTAATGAGGATAAACATAAGGTGAACAAAAAAAACATTTACAAATATAAATGTTATGTATTTACGATATTTTATAAACAAATCTTTATGTTATTCTAAATACATGGAATTAAACAGTTTAGATTATTTAAATTATTTTTGAAGGTTTTAAAGATACGGTTACAAATTATATATTCAAATATAAGTATATCTTCAGTTTGATCATCTGAACGATACAATGTTGATTTTATCTTATTATTATTTGCATGATTTTAACTCGTGGGTCATTATATTAATAAATGATTTTGATATATTTATTTATTTATTAGGCGCGGAGCTAGACTGACCATAAATACATTTTAAAAAAAAAACAATCTGCCTAGCCTTTTCAGTACCTACATAGGATTATACATTTTACATGGAGCGATTGCCTATCTGACCTCTACATAGGTACTGGGTAACATGATACCCCTTAGTAAAACTAGTAGTTAGTCTTTGGCTTCTGTCTACCTGTCAAAGATTTATCTACTAATGACAGCCGGGAACAACGGCTCCGAGACACGGAGGGGTATCGATATGTAATGGAAGCAAGTGTGTTAACCTTCGATCGACCCGTACGGCTCGTTTATTATTTAGCATAAAAAATAATAAATTAAAAAATGATTAAATAAAATACCGTTACACTGTTTGTCCACCGCATCGGGTACGGGAACGTCAGAGAGCTTCGTCATCTGTTTCTCGTTGACGTTCCCGTTCCCGGTGCGGTGGACAAACGGCCTTAGTCTAATGTACCAAATATGTACAAAGGGAAACCCTGTAATCACTTCGTTCTATGAATCAAATCCTACCTATTATTTGAACCAAATGGTGTTATCATCACGATGATGACGTATATCTCCATCGAGAGGAAAATGTATACTGGAAAATGTAATATAAGTATATGGCTTTCTGACGTCATTTAATTATTATAAATTTATTACTGGGAATGTGATTGATGTGTGATTTATAGGAATTTAACCCCATTAGGTTTCCGGGTACACGATACAATAGGACAACTGGGTCTTTTCCCATAAATATGACTGACACAGGAATTTATAAATAGTACGTTACTGTCACGGCCTGCAACTGGCACACTGATGGACAATCGTGAAAATGTGGGCCGAGGCGAAGCCGAGGCACACATACGTGAGTCCATCAAATACTGGTTGCGGCCAAGCCTTGTATTCTTTTCTCAAATAATTCGCGAGAATTCAAACTGAATAAATTAATTATCAATTCCAGAATCAATGACGGACAACGATAATTTTTCACGCGCCAAGTTCATTTGTTTCTTCTTTACTTTAAACAGCTCTATTTACAAGCCAAATCGAAATTCAAATAAAACTTTGATATGTTACCTACTTGGTTGCCATGTGTTGAAGTAAAAAGTTCGTTCAATTTTTAAATAAAACTACAGATTTTGATAGTAATTTATTTGCCTGCTAAACATGACAGATATGAATTTTCATAGTAACATTGGTGGCCGCATCGTCACTAGCTTTTGACCAGTACAGTAATATTGATTTATCTCGAAGAAGGTTGTCAAAATAATACTCTGGGCTGCTCCTGAGAAAATTCAGATGGAAAACCCAACACCTTTGCCCTTACCCAGAAATCGGAACCATTACCTATCATGATCATCAGTAATTGTCATCACTAGAACAACTAGATTCAATCATCAATTTATTCAATCAATTCAATATGTACTTGACATTTCAACGATTCGATTTCCATTCGTGTCTACTGAATTAGAAGGCCTAGCCCCAAGGCTTTACCAAATTCATGTAATGGATCAATTTGAGTATAACAGCATGCGTCGGCGCACGCTATTGTTTCTATTTAAGGACCGGAAATTATTATAGTTTCCTTGAATATTAGCGATGATAAAAATAATTCATGTAGATTCGTAAATTGATGATAGCAAAATGGACGATGTGCCATATTAACAAATTGTGGTACTTTATTAATAATTCTTATATTTTATTTATCAATCTTAATAGTCTTTATATTGACAGTTATTTTTATAACAAAAGAAATTACCGCCAAAACTAGTACATAATATTTTAATAATTTTTAGAATTTAATTTTTGTCCATGGACATTTATGTTCATCACTCTTTTAGTCACATGCTTTTCCTCCGTCCTCATGACATGCGCATATCAAGCCAAACGATTTATTTTTCAATACCCTTAAATACTTATTTCATAAATCTATTTATACACTATAAATATGTATAAACAATAAACAAGTAGAATCTGAATTAGGAACACATAGATGCTCATAAGCATCCTGAGCCTGGCGCCACTTTCAAACCCCAAATATACTTAACTAGCTGCGCCCCGCGGTTACACCCGCGTAAGTCTCGATCCCATGGGAATATCGGAATAAAAAGTATTCTATGTGTTAATCCCGGTTATAAACTATCTATTTGCCAAATTTCATCCAAATCCATTCAGCCGTTTTTGCGTGATTGAGTAACAAACATCCAAACACACAAACTTTCAAATTTATAATATTATACATATATATATACTATATATTATATATAGTAGGATTTATATTTTAATGTATATAAATGTAAGATACTCATAAACATCAAAGATCGACAAAACATTACTGAGTAATTAACTAAATACTCTAAATTATTAAGATCATTAACCTGTCAATGATCCACAACATTTCTCAGGTAACCCTGAAATATGACCTTGTAATATAATCCAACCTTCTGAAAATATCTAAGTCGAATACCTATTTCCTATATCAAATTTAAATCACCTCGCTTCAAGTTCAAAGAAACAAATAAAAAAATAAGCAAACAAATGTAAAATAAATACAAACATAAGTTAAGGACTAACTTGTTAGCAGATGCGTTTTGTCAAACGCTGCGCGTGCGTCATAAATGTACTTGACATAATGGCATCTGGGCACTTCCCAGTACATGTGAAGCCGCCTTCCGTCTCTCTCTAATGATTTACAACAATACAGGAAAGACAGAGAAAGTATGAGAAAATTAGTGACGCGGTGTGAATTTTAGGTGTTGTGTGCTTTTCTAATTCGGTTGATTAACATCGTATCTATTGTTAAAGAAGTTTTTTGTTATGGTATACCTACCAATTATATAATCATAAAATTAGTTAGCGTCTATAGTTCATATTACACTGTAGTGTTAATTATTAAGTTTGTTATTTTTTACATTTTCAAAGTTCAACATTCTGTGTAAATAATAATCATAATCAGCCTATAATGTTCCCACTGCTGGGACACAGGCCTCTCTACGAGAAGAATTGGGCCGTACCCCGCGGGTCCAGTGCGAGTTGATAGATGTCACATATATCACATAACTTCTAATTTTTGGTTCTAGGACATGCCGGTTTCCTCACGATGTTTTCCTTCACCGTTTTGAGTATCACTATGTAAATTATGACAGTTAGTGTGGGGAGATAACAGTCGCACGGGTCGATCGATCAGGTTAAGCTACGCTTGCCGCTGTTGGTCCGTGAAAGGGTGACCATTTTTACATACCAAGACACCTCCGTGCCTCGGAAAGCACGTTAAGCTGTTGGTCCGGGCTGTCATTTGTAGATCTTTGACATTTGTTGCGGGTCGTCAGAAGCTCGAAAGTCTGACAAGCAGTCTTGCTGGGGTATCGTATTATTACCGAGTTATTGGGTTGTGGAGGTCAGATAGGCAGTCGCTCCATGTAAAATACTGGTATTCAGCTGGGTCCGGTTAGACTGGAAGCCAACCCCAACATAGTTGGGAAAAGGATGCAGATGATGATTAATTAGTCTTGCGTCTTTAAAACTTTTAAATTCCATATAGTTTTATTCAACAACCATTTTTACTTACTTAGTCTTACTATTTTTTATTCTAACTTAACCTTTATTCCAAAGATACGTCATACTTCTGTCAACAATAGTAACAAGTTTTAAAACTGGTTTAGTGTGAAAATCTCTTGCGAGTCTTTTAAAAATAGTTTTTTATGGCAACTTTATCATCTAGAGAAGATAAAATTATTTAAATTAAAAATCTAACCGTAAGAATAATCGTGTGTCCTTCTGGGCAGACGATTATTCACGGGTTATTCACATTTATAATTTTTTGAAAAATAAATAAAATGATACCAGAAAACAATAATAATGAAAGGCCTAAGATTAAAAAAAAATGGACTGTCTTGAGCTTAGTCCTGGCCTCCCCTGGGGGACTAATTTTTTTAAACTACCTACTTTATTTTTATCACAATAAAGAGAGACTGAATGAACAGTAAAAAGGTCAATTCACACATATCAGTGAAGCCATAGTTCCGACACAGTACCGCCACAGTGCAAAATATTATTTCATACATTCTCTATGAACGCATCCCCACTTGCCAGTGTCAGTGACGACACAGTGCTCTCAGTGTCAGGCACCGGCAATCACGGACGTATTCGTTGACAACGATATTTTGCCGGATCACAGACGCCGCGGCATCAAAAATAAGTTACCTACTTTAAAATATTCAAAATATTTCCTTTCATCTTTAACTAATTCTTTGTATAATATCATGAATTCTCCTTCTGTCTCTCTTAATTGCCATGCTTCATGCACCCATTGAGAGCAGTGGTGGCCCAGTGGTAACGGCCAGGACTTACGAGTTGTTGGTCGTAGGTTCGAACCCTGACAGGCGCTTTACTTTGTGTAAATTATTTCATCGCCACTGCTCTTAAAACGGTGAAGGAAAACATCGTGAGGAAAACCGGCATGTCCTAGAACCAAAAATTCGAAGACATGTGACATATAACAACCCGCAATGGGCCCGCGTGGTGGATAACGGCCGGCTCCCTCTCACAGAGAGGAGGCCTGTGTCCCAGCAGTGGGAACATTATAGGCTGATTATGTATGCACCCATTTTGTCTCTTTTCCTTGATGCTGCTCTTCCTCTTCGTCTAGAGCAATAGCTATCATTGCTAGCTCCGTAGTATTTAACAGAGCCATTCGCAACAATCACGATACTTGACGAGACGTCGTCACTGAAGCTCCGTGAACTGAGTACTGACGTGTGAATGTGTGAATTAAATCACTGACGCAACACTGTAGCACTGATACTGAACTGTGCCGGTACCGTGTTGGAACGGTGGCTTCACTGATATGTGTGAATCGACCTTTAACTACAGTTTTAAACCGTTTGCCTCAAAATTGTAGTTACAACTGTCATTCTTTGAAAAACATGGTCAAACATCGACTTTACTTGCCATATTAAAAAAAAACTTTTTACAAAAAAAAAAAAAACAACCGACTTAGTGTTTTTTTTGGAAGTCGGTTGTTTTTTTTTTGTAAAAAGTTCTTATTTTTCTCTTTTTAGTTGTGGTACCTACCCTACACACATTCGAATACCACTACCTGCTATGTCAATAACAGTGACGGAGTCAAACAATATATCGTCTACATACACTAAGTGGGAAAAATACGTAATTATTGAAGCTAACTCAAAAACTACGCAAGCAAAGTTAATAAAATTTATATGGGACCACCTCTGAAGCATGACCTACCAAACAAAAAAAGAATCATCAAAATCGATTCATAATTGACGGAGTAATCGCGTAACATAAAAAAAAAAAAAAAAAAAAACATACATATGAATTGAGAAACTCCTCCTTTTTGAAGAAGTCGGTTAAAAAATAGAATAGAATAGAATTCCCGGATCGATAGAATGGAATTCGGAATGAATAGATAGAATTTCCGTGACTGTAAGTTGTGATTATTTAAAATTATTAAAATAACATACTATACGGGTACGTACGTACTCATAAAGTTTCGTTGAGGAATCAAGTCCCGTGGAAACGATTGCAGGAATAGCATAAATCATTGTATATTCAATATAAGCATTGTTTTTTCCTATTCTGTAGAGTCGTGGTTTTCCTCATTGTTTTGTCATATATGTATTTAACGGGATATGATTATTTTATACACTCTTTATGTATACAAATCATTATATGCGAATATATACTGTTTTGGGCTCGCCTTTGGCCATTTCACCTCCAAGCGATGGTGCGGTCGTCGACGGTACATGAAGCGCCTACAATTACATTATGAATTAATGTCGCTTATGTATGTCCACGTTGCTTTTTCTAAACCACGCAACAGATTTTGATGAGGTTTTCACTATCATTTAGAAAATATTTCGGAAGGTTTATGTGTATAATACGTTACTCATGTACAACGCCTTAGGATTATATTCTGTAATGTTGTGCAAGGAAACTTAAATAAATAAATAAATAAATACTTGAGAAATCTCAAGCGGGTCGCTAGTTGTTCAATATTTAATAATAATAGTAGAGAATATTCCCAGGCATCGCCTCCCAAGTAATACCAAGCCTATTATTATCCCACTAGCTAGGAAGAACATACAGAGACATACAATCTCATACATAGAAGGCATTCGCATTGATTACCACGCTTACTCAAGGCGGATTGGCGATTTCAAACTATTAATTATAATAAGTTTGTTTTTTCACGATGTTTTCCTTCACCGATTTCAGTTATTATGTCCACGATAAACTTAGAAAGTACGTATAAATTGAAAACGTCACATCCCTTAGCACCTAAAAATGTTTTACAGTACTAAAAAATAATAAAGTAGATACAGTAAGTATGCACGACGATACACTTCGAGCTATAGGTGTCCATTATAAGCTGACCTCGGTTTGTATCGGGTTTTCGTACATTGAGAGGTCGACTTATACTGGAAATGTATAGCTTAATGTGTCACCAAATTAAGTTCTCACATATATTATGTTCAAGGTAAACAACACCGATTTATATTCGATAACAAAAGAAACAATATATTCAACCTAGATTTTCTAAACTAATTACCTAATATTTTGCATTTTGGTCTTCTTGACTTCAAACAATTAGATTACAAAACAAACATTAGATCTCATGATTAGCCTTGCTTCATTCGATTACAGACACTTTGAATTAACTTTGTTTTGTTTAATATATTTTTAGATTAGGAATAATTAGCTGATAAAAGAAGCTTTTTGATTGTATCTTTTTAAATTAGTTCTTTAAGTAAATGCGAAGAAATGTA
Organism: Lithophane ornitopus; assembly: GCA_948473465.1. NCBI lineage: Eukaryota > Metazoa > Arthropoda > Insecta > Lepidoptera > Noctuidae > Lithophane > Lithophane ornitopus. The sequence goes on along the minus strand of OX419624.1, from coordinate 12,220,097 downwards.
CAACAAAAGTTATGGAATGTTTAATTGTAATGTGAACTGCAATAAAATTCAAATATCCTATATTCAATTCTTTCATTAAGGTGTAAAAAAGAAAGGACCAACTATTGAGCCCTGGGGAACACCGAAAGTTCCATACATTTTGAAGTATTTTTTATTATTGTATCATGACTTTTATGCTCGTATTCTTTTTTTCTGAGTCTAACATTACAGTTTTAACAAAAAAAACTTGAACGGGGTGAAATCCGCTATTAAGCTATCATATAATGACGTCAATGAAGAAGCTACTCTCAGTTATCACTAAAACATATTCCAATATTTTTATTAATCTTTGAACACAATTTAAACAGTTATCCAGAAACCACTTCCTTATGGCTTTTTCATAATAACTCTCTAAATATTATCAAACGCTTCAGGAGCTAGATTTAATTTAGACTTCGGAAGAAGAAAAGTTCTTCACATGTTTTAGTACATTTTTTTACTCTCAATAGCGCCAAGTACCATAGTTGCTCAGAGTTTCCACAGAGATAGAGCACATACTAGAAGCAGTTATATTCTTGTGAATTAGGTTACGGGTCAATAACCATTAACCAATATGATTCTTTTAATGTCATCATAGGTAAAGAAAGAAAGAAAATACATTTATTCAGCACAGACTGAAAGGCACACAATATAAATAATAAAATAAAACAATACATATAACAAAATAAAATATAGAAACAAATAAAACAAGTGTAAAAGTGCGATGTAAGACATTATGAGGGGAGGGTACTTTTTAAGTTATATAAGACTCCTCTCTTAACGTCAGAAGGAAACACTAATGGCCTGGATTCGCCAAAACGCAGAAGTGGTGACGATCAGTGACGCCTTCGTCAGTTACGTGCTGAATATTGCAGTAACTGTTATGAGTCGCGAATGACTAACGAAGCTTTTCACGCGAATGGGCCGTTGAAACACGCAAACGCGTTGACGACATCGCAATACCAAGCGTGACCATTATGATAGGTATATATTATCCTCCTCCTTGGAAAAGCCCACATTCAGAGGGAATGGATAGACTTCTTGATTGGGCTATGGAAATGAAGTCTTCCTTTTAGGAAAGTAACTACGCATTGATTTAACGTTGCCCGGATGTAACACGTTTTGATTTTTGTTTGGGTTTCTTTCCAGAACATTATCATTTTCCTTAAGTCAATAATTATGACGTATAAACAAAAACTCATTTCGTCATTTTTATCGCATACACCTGAATTTATCAATGTTTTTACGAATTTGATAACTTTATTGTAATCATAAACTAGTAGTGACGTAGGTCGTAGTACTGTTGCAACAGTTTTCACATAACCAGTTTCAGATTTCGCATCAAATTCTGCTGCATTGTTAGCTGCTTTTTCGATTACAAATTATTATTTGTAATCAACAACAATAATATTTTATTGCGACGCTAGCCGAGTATGTGCCTAACTACGTAAATACATCGGTAAAGGTATGATTCAACTATATATAAAAAATAGGGCATGGAATTGTGTATTATTCAATTGTTTTAACATTTTCCGTACAATTGTTGAAGCACTGTCTGTTATCTACTGCTACTGTGTTCCCACTGCTGGAAAACAGGCCTCCTCTCGATGAAGAGGAGTGGGCCGCAATCCACCACTCGGGCCCAGTTTGAACCTACCACCTACAACTTGTATTTAGCGGCCGTTACCACTGGGCCACCACCGCTTCAGTTAGGGAACTAAATGGCAACTAAAGAATAAAGGTGTATCTAAGCAATGCTGTATTCATCTCTATGCAGCTGTTGATCACATACTATGTTTTTCCTACAAGACTAACCTTCCATAGATATTTAAAAAACCTTCCACCAAATATGACACCTTACTATAATTTCAATATCAGTCACATGGATCCGAACAATTGGCGTAGAAAACTCTAGAATCTAGAACCCACTGAGTCCATAAATAGCTATTCCACATAAGAATCTCAGTAAGATTGAATTTTACGAACAATCCGTTTTATTACCACCAAGTAGACTCATCCTCAATCAAGATACTTCTTATGTGATGATGGGATTGTTAAGAAAACCATCAGATGGTACTCCAATGACATATACCACTTCAGAGAAACAATTCATTTAATTGCTTGTTAATTAATTACTAGAATCTGGTCGGTCATCTTTACAACGGCGCTTTTATTACTTACGAAATAGTGCTATTATATTATAGTACAAGAAGTTTCTTGAAACTCCATTCAGACGTAATATATTCTAGAATCTAAAACTCGTCTAAGATCTAGTAAAATGAATAACTTAAAAGACATTTAATAATTTAAATAAAATTGATGACAGAGATAATGGAATTTGAAAATTGGTCGTGTCAAGGTCGTATAAACCAGGATTTCGGTCCAGGTACCTAATAACCCTGCCTAAAACCATAAACACCACATAGATTAAATAATTAATACCTTTTAAATTGCATGGTTTCAAGTTACAACGAACAATTACTGGTAAACATAAAATTGTATACATTTTATTTAGTGCATTGAACCTAATTAATTCTTAATACGTGCGTCACTAATTACATGAAGAAATTGGCCGGAATTTTGATATAGACGGAATTTTGACAATTTATTTTGACAGACTAATGAAAAATTTGATTTCCATAAATCGATGGATTTCATGTGGCCGACGACGGTTCGACGCATACATTGACGTCATAGTATGGTCTCTGCGGTCTATACCGTCCCCCAGTGAGTCAGTGGATTGATAAATAGTTTATATTGGCGAAGTAACGGACTGGCTGTTCAGTGTGTTTCGCGCCGTTGCAAAGACATTACTTGACTGTTATCCTTGCGCATACGTCGTGTTTCGTTTTTAGCTGTTTCAAGCTTTCGTTTTTGTTTTGTTGTGGTGTGTTATTGATTATTAACAATGTATTCGGCAAATATTTGTGTGACTATCGAGGATTTTATGGATGTTGTCTTCTGTGCATATGTGCACAGCCATAAAAAGGTTGGTATTTTATAGTGGTTTTATTTTATGAATTTAAATATTTTTACATGAATATTATGTAGATACTACAAGGTACAGTTGCAAATTTATTTTTGGTAACACTTTTTTTTTTTTTGGAATTAATTTTTTTTAATTGTCTAACGCTTCCTATAATAATTACACAGGTATATCAGGTTTAACGGAACCACTGTACTTAACACGACAATTTTTTTTTTTTGGGTAGATTTGTCCCTTTTTATTGCTTGTTTGAAAACCCAAAGTGCCGAGATAGAAATCGCCAGTTTCTTTCGGGATTTGTGGTATAGTGGGAAGATCACGTGATGGGTCTAAATTTATTTCCAAGCAATATTAAGTCGTAGTCGATGCCCCACTTTGCGGGGCTCCTATTTCTGAATGGTAAAAAAGAAAAAAAGAAGGGGATGGCGGGGTCGGAGTCGGGGTGCCTCAAGTCGCGAGCTCGCTTCGCTCGCTCTTGCATTATAAATTCTAGTAACAGTCCTTTGCACGCGCGGTTTTTATAGTGCAGTGGAGCCAAGTTAACTCTACACGCAATATCCATAATGATTTAAATTGGTTACATTAATGTATAAAAAATTATTCTTGTAATTAATTAAATTATGTATGCGAGATAATATAGCAAAAATAAATGTTTATGTATATCCATGTTTTAATTATTCATACAGAATCTGTAATTCAAAACCAATGTATACAGTTAAAGTTGCATAAATAAGAATATAATCTTGTTCTTCCTTAGATCAACAGTTTTTATCTATATTTTCAATGCCTAGATGAGAACAAAATTCTAATATACAAATACCGTTACATATCCGACGATACGGCCTGTTTTCTCAACAAAGATGAGGCAATAATCTGCATTAATTCATTCATAAATTCATTTATCTTGTCTTAACTATCATAATTTTCACGGGAGCAGTTTCTTTCGAAGTGCTGAATACCGAGAGAGATCCCTAGCATTATGTAATATGATTTTTAAGTAGTCAAACATATCGCCCAATGTCCAATGAAGAACCACGTTCAGCAAAAAATGGGCGTGGCGGTACATTGACATATAGGTTTAGCAAACGGATTGATGATGGTTGAAACTTCTGTGAATTCCTTGGACACAAAAATTACTCAGACACCTTTTATGAGTCATAACCTGGTCAGTACCTGGTCAGTACCTGGTTGACCGAGCTCAGCTCGGATGAAAGTAGATAAACATATCGTCCAGCCGTTCAATTCTGTACAAATCTCATCGTGAAACCTTAGGTGAAGTGAGCTGTTAATAGTGTCAATCCAGCATCTTGGAATGTCAGCTCACTTTAAGCTCATTTCACCCAAGTTTTCAAGGTGAGATTTTCACAGTTTTATCCGCCAGGTATGCAGGTGTCCCAAGACTCTGAAAATAGAGAAAACGAATTTTCCCAAATATAAGACCCTAGCTAGATCGATTTTATCACCTCCGTAAACCCCTATTACTTTCCTCGAAATCGTTACAGCCGTTTTCGAGAACGTAATTACATATAGAATAGGTATATCTAAATATATAATACAAACATTGCTCATTTAATATTATAAGATTATAGAATTGTAATAAGGTATCCAACAAGGTAAAATATATGGCATTTATTATATGCAAAGTGACTTTATGCTCTAATGTATTTGCTAGCTTGAAAGAACACAATCATGTAATCACCTTCCATTACAGTGTTTAGAAAGCATAAACTATCATTATGTGTACGTGAAGCATCATCAACTGACAAATTAATGCTACGCACACAAAATACCTCATCAAAATACAGGGCAATTTATTTTTAAATCACAATTATTAATTTAATATTTAACTGTGTTATTGTGGACTTTATCTTTATTTACTGGAACTAATAAGTTACCTGTTTATCCTTCATAATAATGGATAAATAACAGTTAAATTCATTATCCGTATTGACATAAACTTTGGTCGGTTCCATTAATTGGACCATTTTAAAATAGGACAAGGGTGTACTTCCTTATATGAGTACCTAATGTTGTCGGATTAAGTAATAATGAAAAGGACATCGACATATTCATTCACTATAACTCAAATTCTTGCTGTAGGGATCTTGTAATTTTTTTCTATTATATGTTTTAGGGATTGTCCAATGTACAATAGGTGCTAGGGCTCATGTAACAAGGTACATATTATTTTGACATTCCAAGTCTTAAATTCAATTAAACTAAACATGGGAACTAAACTCAATGCCGTTTCCAGCTGTTTTGTTATCACAAAACCAATAAGGCAACAATAAAACACAGCCTGACGACACAAACGACATTTGTATGTTAAAAGTTATAACAAAATCATAAAACACTGCACGTCATCCGCAAGCCTACTCAATTCTGTAAAATCAATATAACTTTTATAAAAGTGGGTCGTAGGAAACATACAAGTGACACATTAATTATAATTATCTATAATAACGTCAACAAATAGACTGTAGATAGTCAATACACGTGTAATGTGGGAAAAATACGATGAATAGGGGGCCCGCAGGAGTCGTTTTCTGTCTTATTTTTTCAATGGTCCCATTGTTTTCAACGAATCTTTGTTTTCCTCCAAGTTTTTGTGTTGTTCATCGGCTGTTGTGTCATGTGTGAACTCAGCTCATTTTTTTACTGTAATATGGGTTTGATGTACTTAACTGTTTAAATATAAAATGCCAAGGTTGAAGTCTGATTTGTAATATGTATAACACAGTTTGTCAAGCAAGACCATGATGTAAATCAAATCATCTCTTATCTTAACCAAGTAGCTGTAGATTGCATTAGATAAAATTAATACTTATGTAAATTAAAATTCGGCCTTATCTATAAAATATGTGCATATAAAATCGTTAAACAATGTCTGTCTTTTCAATTATCTCCAACATCACCAAGATCAATAAATGCTTCCACAAGTTGCTCAGTTTCTTCTTTCTCTTTTTCAGCAATCGGAAAGATGGCGTAAGCTCCGCAACATAGTGCAGTGGACGCCATTCTTCCAGACCTACAAGAAGCAGAGGTACCCTTGGATCCAGCTCGCTGGTCATCAGGGCAACTTCAAGGCGGGACCTGACCAAGGCACCATTTTGAAGAAACTTTCTCCGCAAGAGGAGAGGTGTTTTCAGGTATATATGAATAAAACATTTTTATTTCGTCATTTGTGTATACATGTTACTATAAAATATGTTTGGAATCAGTAGGAAATAATGGTGTATAAAGTCAATGACTGAAATTTCCATTGGGGTAAAGGACATTGCACTTCAATTGTCATCATTCACTTCATCATGCTGTAGCTTATGGTGTAGTGGAGTTTAAGTATCCATTATTTTCAACGATTGATTTTTCTACTATTGTATCTTTTATCAATCTTCTTTGTATAAAGTGACTTTTTATTTCAAATGATCAACTTCAACCAAACGCTTCAAAAGTGCATACATATTAATATTAACCACGAGACACTGGGTGGCATACCCGTAAACCGTTATGTTATGGTTTGGCCAATCATCATTTGGCCAATTTTATGACGTGTACAAGTGATTCCAATATCCTATTTACAGAATAAACAATTTCATTTCATTTCATCATTTTCAATAAAAGTGATGATGGGTATGAAAAACAGATCCGTTGGGAATACACCTTACGTATTACTTTATGTGTGTTAGTTTTACCAAAAACTAATGTTCCTAGAAGCATTAGTCAATACTACCGGATTTACTTCTACTTGCAACACGTGATTATGTTATGTGAAGCCATTTATGCGTAGAAAAATATATTCACCTATGTTGGTACGGAAAATATCTTCACTTTATTAATCATATAACATGTATATATATAGTTCAGTGTTGGAATTATCCTCTCACAAAAACCACTTTTGCTGCCGTTTCTGTTCTGTATTTTATAATCATAATATATTATTAAACAGTTTGATGAGTGTTTGTTTTATTACAGGATCTTTAATACATCCGGCTCTCATTTCCCAAAATGATTCACTAAATCACTTTAAGCTTAGAACAATGATTCACCTAATTTACTCGAAAATTTAACACCACATAGTTGCCCGATTTGTGAATCAGCAGATTTTGCGTCGACTTGTCGCGGTTTTAACAAGTCAATAACCGTTGAAATAAAGATGGCTGGCCCTCAGAACAATCGGAAACAAAAAATATGTAAAAAATGTATTAAACCTTTGAACTTAGGCTAATTGAACATTGTTAGAGTCCAAAGCGAATAATTAATTATAATAGCAGTTGTTAATAATAATAATTAGAAGAACCAATCAAGAAACAATTTGGAGTTGTGAAAGGGATTTCAAATGATAAACGTCAAAAGATAACGTCACCTCCCAAGTAGTTTAGAAATAATCTAGGACCTGCAGTTAGTTTATATTTTTTGGCAAATAGTATGACTTCACCACTGAGTCTTACCCTGAATACTAGGCCAGCGCCATGGGAACATTCACAAAAGCTTCATCTCCTTTCTAAACTATGTTCATCTGTTATGTATACTTTTCAAAGGTAATAATATGAGTGTGCGTTGCGAATATATTATTTATTTTTTGCCCGCATAGCAAACTTTTCTATACTCCGTTGTCCCAATGCAACGTTGTGGTCTAGATAGCACCTGCAGGTGTGCGTTATTCTTCTTCAATCAAATATTAACCTTAAGTCTTCCACATTAAGGACATTCTGATTTTGTTTTATCAAACAAAAAACTTATGACTTGTTGTGACTGAGAGTTTTTGCTGAATTGTTAATTTATTATTTTTCCTTGACCAAACCGCAAAGCGTCGTTGATGACTATTAATAACAATTTATTTGATTTCTCAGTTGGCTTATGCGCAGTTTTATTGCTATGGTTTTACATCTAAAATATTGTTATTATAATCTCAACAAAATCGTTGACTTTATTTTCATTACTCAATACAATATTGGACTTTAAATTACAGACTTCTTTATGAATAAGACCAAAATTGATAATAAGATTTAATAATAATTAAGCACATACGAACGCAGATAATACTTTGACGTCATTGTAAGTTCTTAACGTAAGCGATTTAATTTTGGACGTGCGAATTTCTTTGTAATGTCCGAACTGGTAATGTATCTGTTTTGAGTTACAATCCACGTAGGCATACTTTGTGCTTTAGAAGATGCTTAGAAAGAATCGCTTAATTTGAATAGTGATTTTCATGGAAATTTTCATGTGTACTTATTTGAAATCATCGAAAATAATAATGTGTGATGGCTTGTCATTTTATGTGCGTCATAGAGAAAAATGGGTTGGCATAAGTTTGGAAGACAAGCGTTTGACGTGTATTATGTTTGCAAAGATTGAATAAAACATGGCGTCGTGCGAACGTTACATAAAAAGAACGCATGTTAGTAAATCGCACGTCACCAATATCATTTGAATTTCGTGTACTTACTTATGGACGATTAGTTATTATGTCTTACTTTAGGTTTTTAAATCATTTTTGGCGTGATACATTTCATCCGGATCTTTGGCACTATCTAAATTATCATCTACAGCTTCTGTTCTCTTGAGTATAGTCTCGACCTTATCATTTGGCATTGCATTATTGCGACTCCCTCTTTCTGTACTTAATACTCATAATATATTATTAAACAGTTTGATGTACACTTACATTTTCTTGACCTCTTGGTCTCCTTCCTCTTTTGGTCTCCATCTACTTGCGTTACTTACTTCGAATTCTGATCTTTAGCCTTATACTCCAGCACGTGCTCGAAAATGGCGCCAGTGTTAATGATGACATAGCTATCATTTCTGTTGACCTCTCAACGGAAATCAAGCCGAAGATTAGATAGTGTTCTACGAAGAAAACGGTAGTACCTAACTACCGTTTTCTTCGTAGAAATTCGTGCTTTCTATTCTTTTTTATTTTACTTCAAGGGCATATTATCTAACACGTCATAATATTCTAAAGAATACGTAATATATCTACATTTAAGATTTGAATGAATCAACATTTCCCTTTCAAGTGTGTATTGAATTTGGTTTTAATATTGTATTTTCTTCTCATTCCAGTTGCTGATGAAAGATGTTCTAAGGCCGTTCGTACCTGAATACAAGGGACAAGTTACCTGTGAAGATGGAGAATGTATCCTTTTTTCAAATAATGTACAAAAAAAACAAACCCATCTTCAATATGACTATGAAAAAAAATGGCTTTCTAATGTTCGCATCTACATTGTGACACTTCATTTTGATATCATATATGAGCAAAGACTCGCTATATCCACGACAAGCATACACTATATTAATAATGTGGCTTTTTATGATAACTTTTTTTACAAGATTATATTTTTTGTTTAGAAGAACTTTTGAGAAACCTACATTCATCCATGCTACTAGCTGTAATACTGGAGACAATATATGTTTATTCTATTCTTCTATTATATATGTATTATCTTTAAAACACCATTGAACATTTCATCCAATGACTTAAAACGAATATTTCCTTAACCAAGCATTCCAATACAGTGTATTTACAACTACAAGACTTGCTGAGCGATTTCGATAGTCCGTGCGTCATGGATTGCAAGATTGGCGTCAGGACGTACCTTGAAGAAGAGCTCGCTAAGGCTAAGGAGAAGACCAAGTTAAGAAAAGTGAGTATTATTTGAATCATTGTTTGGGTTAAGATTGAGAAAATAACAACAGTCTCTATTGGGACCATTATAATAAGAGAGCAATATCCTAACGTTGGGTAATGAGGATGGGTGGCGCAAAAATTAGTCTTCGAAGTGTAGGATAAGTATTTCAAGTAAGGCGAATTTTGGAAATTGTTCTATCACCACCATATGCTTTTTTAGAAGAAAATGAAGAAAGAAAATATGAGTATTTGGCAAATATCATTAGTCCACACACTAAAAAAAACACCGAAGAAGAATTATTATACTCTTAATAAATGGTTCTCTACTAGGCGGCTAGAATGACGTAAAACATTTTGATAATTATAGACCATAGCTGATCTATTTAAAGACCATTTTCATAGTGTAATAAAACAATATGATGACACTCGTTAAAATAAATTGTTCGTTTCCCTTAATCAAGGAGTAACAGTTTATCAGATCAGACATTGTTCAGTACCTATAAGTTTTTGGGTCACGTTACTTTATCGGATCAATGAAACCAAATTCGTATTTGTACTATGATAGTAAACATGTTCCAAGAGTTCTTCCTCTTTTTTCTGGTTAACCTAATTTATAATTTGCGGCTAAGGCGGTAAGGGGTTCGTGCCTGCAAGATCTAACGGTCAAAGATGATTGATCTGATCAGTGTGCCAGTGATCTTATAATTTTAAATCAAGTAATAAACTTTACACAATGAACACATGTTTCTGCATAATGTCGATAACTTTATATTGCACTACCATATTACCTACCTACAATATACTGTTCACTTTAACGACATCACGTTCTACTGTATAAACGTGCGCTTTATTCTTTAAGATATCTACGTCATTGCTACGTCAGATGTTGTTGCTGAGTTTTTCAATTTACTTTTTATGGTCACCATCGATTATATCATTTTCATTTATAATTCTTTCAAGGACAACGACAATTACTTTTTTCTGGAACTCAATTATTGAAATAAATAACTGGAAGAAGAGTGTAGGTTATCGAAGAGAGACCTTGCGAAAAAAATCTCTTCGGAGTTTAGGAATGTGTGTGCCTAAACTCCCAATGGATACCTATTATGTAAATTGTTGTAAACATAGGTAACAAATGTCATGAACACTTGCATAAAAAAAACATCGTTCACTATTTTAGACTGTAAGGAAAAAGAACCTTAAATAACTGATAGAAAGTATAAACCAGCATCGTTATTCTAGCGACCTCCATAGTATCGTTTAATAGAGTTCATTGCTTATCCGACAATGTCAGGAGAATGTGTGGACGCATTGATAAAACCGTCTTAATTACCAGTTTGTACGTCAATGATATGGAACCAAACATATACAACCGTAATTATGTTGTACGAAAACCAGTTATAAAAATAATCTCAGAGCCATAATACTCATTGAAACAATATTTTTACTTGTTGGTTGTTATTGCAGTATAAATAGCAAGTAATTAATAGGCTATGAATAGATTAGAGGAAGGGAAGTTCAACTTATAATAAATGAATGTCAAAAGGTCAATGGGAACTAATGATGTATAGCGTCTTGGATATTAATATTTGATTTGTGTCAACTCGTGGGTTGGGATCACTTAAAACTCTGACAATACTGCATAAGTTATAAGTTGGAAAATTAATTCTTAAAAGCTTTTAACCTTCTCTGTCAATGCACTGGTTTTGAATAAAAAACAAATACAACGAATGTCCAAATAAATCCACCCAGTTTTGTATATATTAAGATTCCATATTATTCTAAAGAAAACCAATCTCTTTTTTCCAGGACATGTACGAGAAGATGATCCAGATAGACCCTAAAGCGCCAACGGAAGAAGAGCACAGGAGTAAAGGCGTCACGAAGCCAAGGTACATGATCTGGAGGGAAACCATCAGTTCCACTGCGACCCTCGGCTTCAGGATAGACGGTGTCAAGAAGGCTGACGGCACCAGCTCCAAAGACTTTAAGACTACTAAGACTAGGGAACAAATTGTTGAATCCTTCAAAGATTTTACAAGCAATTTTCCAAATGCTGCGGTAAGTTTCCCGAAATTTTCTAATTTAGTGTTTTATTGGATTTTAAAATCATTACCCGCATTATCGGTGATCAAATTATTTTAAAAATCAATATATTTTCCTTTCATAAAATACTTGGTTCCAAATATTCAATTGTACAGCCAACGCAAATTGTTTAGCTATTGTAACATTATTTAATGTCGTACCTCTTTTCTATTACAGCCGAAATACTTAGAAAGACTGAAGAGCATCAGGGACACACTGAAAGAGTCACCGTTCTTCAGATCTCATGAACTCATCGGCAGCTCCTTACTCTTCGTCCACGACAAAAGGCGGGCCTCGATCTGGATGATAGACTTCGCAAAGACTGTTCCCGTACCAGACAATGTAAGCATAGACCACAATTCTGTCTGGGAAGTTGGCAACCACGAAGATGGCTACCTCATCGGGCTGAACAACCTCATCTCAATCTTCGAATCTCTCATTAAGGATGATAATGGCAACATAGACCAGTGCTACGCCAACGTTAACGTTAGTTTAGAAAAAAATGTTCGTAAAGATAGCTTCGATACTTGAAGTATCGCGACCTGAGAGAAATCTCGTGAGAATTGACTGTGCACAGTGATGCTGTACTGTTATGCATTTTCAGTAGTTGTACTGAGCTGTACAGATCGGATGGCTTGTTTATGCGACGCTAAACTTTGGATGAATAAAGTTACAGCATGAGGAAGAGACGTTATTCTATATAACGGAGGCATGGTTTGAGGAGCAGAGTAAGGTTGGGCATCGCAAAAACATGTCAACTGACGCGATCGTTTTGATCGCATCCCTTCACGACTACGTACCTATACTTGTTTATATTTTTTGTAAATAATCCATAGTATTATAAATGTATGTGTATTACTGTTAAGTTTAAAATACTCAATGCTAGGTTAGGTTTGGGCACCACCAATAGTGTTAATGTTTTTGTTTCAGTAATTTTAAAATTATATTGTAAGGTTATTTCAAGTACCTAATGACTAAAACTGAACGGATTCTGATCAATTTGTAGAACAAATTAATTATTGCTAGTAAAAGAACTGAAATACAGTAATTGCATGGAGGAATTTGTTTTTTGTTCTCCAATTTTATATCATAGTTTTGAATAATAAAATGTTCCATGAAACAATAGTAGTAAATTCATAAATATATATTTATTTTGTTTTAAGTACACTATATTAGTGTAATGACTAGTTGAAAGTCAATAATAGTATAAGTCTAAAACAATCTGAAGGTACTAAATAAAAGTAATATCTCGTCATTTCTGTTTTTTTCATTATTCCGGGCTCTCATCTCCGAGTTGTATACGCAAATGTCACTAGCAAAGCATGGCCTACTGCTGGGACACAGGCCTCCTCTCTTCGAGAGAGAGTGGGTTATAATCTACCACGTGGGCCCAGTGCGGTTTGGTGGACGTCACATGTCTTCGAATGTTTGGTTCTAGGACATGCCGGTTTCCTCACGATGTTTTCCTTCACCGTTTTGAGAGCAGCAGTGATGAAATTATTTGCACAAAGTAAAGCGTCTGGCTGGGTTCGAACATGTAAGTCGGGGCTGTTACCACTGAGCCACTACTACTCTCAAACAACAAAGACTAACTGAAAATAATAGAAGTTAGTTAGTAATAAAACCTGGTTTTAATTGTGCTGCCCCAAAGGTGACTAGTATAATAAAAACTGCCCGGTTGATTTGATTATTTCAATAGTTGTTAACATACTGCCCTCTCATATTGGGCATTTTTCAAACTGCCCGGGCATTTTTTATAATGCCCTAATAATCACTTGGTCCATAACATATACATATAAAAGTAACGCGCGCGGAAGTCGTAAGACACCACAATCTACCTACTAAAATAACAGCCCCATTTTTATACAACTTCCCTGTACACTATGGTAGTAGTTTTGGTCTCAGCAGCCACTATATACAGAGAATCAGGACTGGTGATGCGGGAGCAAGCGACGCCAACGTTCAGTTGTCCATGTGAGAAGCAGCTGGTCCTGAGGTCAATACTCGAAGCCTAGCACTCTCCCATTGCTTGCGAAGTTTCTCTTTTTTAGTGAATTAATGAACGCCTGCGTTCATTCATTTAGTACCTAATGGCACAACACTGATACACTGACTGATGCATTCTAACAGATGAAGAAGATGGCATGAATTGTATCGTGTGTTTACCTAATAAATCCTTATAAATTACTAGCTGTTGTTCGCAACTTCGTCTGCGATCCAGGATGAAAAGTAGCCTATGTCCTTTTCAAACTCACTTTCGCATTTATCATATTACTAGCTTCCGCCTGCGGCTTCGCCCGCGCGGCATGTCGATAAAAAGTCTATATCCTTTCACAGGGTGCCTCCTTGCCAAATTTTGTCGAAATCCGTTCAGTGATTTAGGCGTGAAAAGGTAACATACAGACAGACAGACAGAGTTACTTTCGAATATTTTATAATATTAAGTATGGAAGTATGGATTATGATGGCCTGTTTACTGTTTGAAATAATAATATCAATAAATAACGAACGCTATGATATCTTTTATTTGATATGATTATCCAGAAAGCTTTTCAAACTGATTTGATCAGTTTGAACTGAACCGACTATCACCGGGATGTGATTATCCACCAGATAAGGTCACCAATCAGATAAAATATTCAAACAGATATCCACAATCAAGAAAAATAATTTATTTAGACAACTGGAATCGTATGGTAATCATGGAATTCCTTTTTTTAGTTTTTCGCAAATATCTCGAAAACTAGACGTCCTAGGCCGAAAATAGTGAAATTTTCGTCCCCCCCTTGTACAACACCCCCCGCATATTTGTTTACCGATTAAGGGATGACTTGTGATTGTCCTTGACCGTGACCTTTGTCAAAATTTTTTGGTTAGGTAGGTTCAAAACCTAGATTAAAGGAGCAACTAATAAATGTGGTGATTAAATTACGCTCCAGCTACGGCTCCCTAAAAGAGCGGTGGCCATTAAATAACGGCTGCAGTCATGAAAATGAGAAGTGCTGTAACTTGAATAATTTTGGGAATCAAACATTAAAACCACAATGATGTATTGGACGGCTTATATTCATCACTTACTTAAACCTAACTTATTTCGAATAAATTATTAATTAAATTAAATAGTTATTGTCTATATTTCGCTAAAAAGGCACTTGGGTTACGTATTGTCTTTGTCTTTAAAGTTGTCTACAACTATGTCGGTTAAACTACAACGTCTGGAATCTCCTTCTTCTGCACTAGCACTTTCTCGTCGCATACGAGAGAAGAGTCTTGGTACGGGACCAGTACTGGAACGTCCAGAATCTGCCGGAGCGGGGGAATATCTCCTTATTCGAGGTTTAGCAGCTTCTTCTTCAGAAGCAGTCTCTGAATAAGGAGGAGGCGGTTGCTGCAACATCGACATTCGACTTTCTCTCGCAGCAGTCGCTGTTGGTATCTGCAACTCCGCCCCTGCAACCACAGTTGCTAGTGTCGGAGTAAACTGTGGAGCTGCAGCTCTTGCAGACACCCTCCTCCGTCGTGGCCCAGAATCATCTGAACGTCTAGATTTATTTTCTTCAAGACTATCCCTACTTGGAGGTGTGGGTATAGAAAAATCGGGTCTGATTGAACCACGTCTTCTAGATGAGCTGGGTTCCGTTATAAATTCCAATAATCCGGGTGGGTCGTTAGATGAACCAGCTGCAGTTTCCAAAACTGCTAAGGCTCTAAGAAGATCAGCCACACTAGTATTCTCTAAGACTTCTACTTGCTCAGATTCAGGAAGATTAGTTATATTAACATCTGGGTCAAATAAACTTTTACGACCGTGTTTCGTTCTGTTTCTATAACGCTCTAAATCTCTTGAGGCTTCAACAGGTTCCTCAAGAGACAGATTACGGCCTAGTCTTTTTTGGCTATTGAACTGTTTAATGGTAGTTTCCAAGTCTCCTGACGTTACATTAGGTGAACTATTTTTGCGAGATGCTCCAAATGATGGGAATAAACTACTGCGTCCAGAACGTGTCTTATTTTTATAGTCGACTAATTCATCTGAACTCTCCGGCATAACGTCGTCATCGTTTTTCTTAGAACGGCCGAAAGTAGGGAACAAGCTGAGGCGGCCTTTTTTCGTACGATTTTGATATTTCTTTACTTCGTCTTCATCTACAGTGTCTTCATCATTGCTTGATAGGCCGCTGAAATTAAAGCTTGGGAAAATACTTCGCCTTCCTCGTTTAGTATTTTCTCTGTAACGTTCTGCATCATCATCAGGATCACTGAAGTCGAATGTTGGAAATATGCTATGTCGACCGGATTTGGTTCTGTCTTTATAAGCGTTTGCTTCTTCATCTTCGCTGAAATCAAATGTAGGAAAAATGCTATGTCTTTTAGTCTTTTGGCGATATGCTTTAGCCGCTGCTGCATCTTCATCTTCAGAGAAATCAAATGTTGGGAAAATGCTACGCCGACCACGATTTGTTTTCTCAAGGTATGACTTGGCTAGATAATCTTCATCGTCATTATTAAAATCAAACGTAGGGAAAATACTATGTCTACCTCTTTTTGTTTTTTCTTTATATGCTTCCGCTTCACTCCGTTCTTCATTAAATGAGGGCAACATATTTCCTCGTCTTGACGTATCTTTGACGTTTTCGTTAATCGCTTGAGAAGTAGGGATTTCACTCGAACTTGGTTTCCGCAAGAAAAATCTCGTTATAATATTTTGCGATGAAACATTTTCTTCTGGTAGAACTTTAGATGGCAGTGAAAATTTACCACTTCTAATGTTAGCTTCCCTTCTAAACTTCTCCGCTGATTCACCATTGGTCCATGTGTGTTCATGAACATCCTGTGGTATGTATTCTTTTTGATAATTAGGTACAGCTACACTTAATGCTCGAGTTCTTTTTGGATTGATTGGTAAAAAGTCTTGGCCTATACTAAACTTAGGTGGCCTCTCATTTGCTAAAATATGTTCATCATCAAATAGATGAACACCTTTATCAACACGATCTTTCTGTGCTTGTTCCAATCCTCCCAGTACATTTACCACCCGTGCTAACAATTCTGCTGGTTTGACTATAGCTGAGGCAGTAAATGTCTTTTCTTTATCGATTCCAAGTAAATCAGTATCAGATTGAATTCGAAGCATGTCTTTTGCAGAAAGTTGAATATTTTCTGAGTTCGCTCGTTTTCTCTTGTAGATGGGGAATCTTGGTTCAACGTCATATGTGAAAATGGGACAGCTTGAACTTCTGTAGAGCTGTGGTAAAGCCTCTACGTACACCGGCTGAAAAGATAAAGAGAGGTAAATATTAGTACTTAGTAGTTTTCACCTACTTTCAAAGTAAACAGATTTAGTGTCACTTTTGCGATAATTGTGGGTTCATGAACTTTAGAGAACAGAAACTATGATTATTTGTTGCAGCAATTTGGAAAAAAACAAAGATTTCGTTTTCAATACGTAATACAATTGATTGTATTACGTATTGAAAACGAAATCTTTGCACTGTCTAGCTTACCATAGTCGAAAAAATATTATAAAAAATACCTTTATCTTTATCAAATTAGCTTCATTAATTATTTTTCTTAGTGCTGATAGATCCTTTGTGAAGCCTTGCAAGATTTTGTTTTGAGTGTTCTTGAACTGATACGCAAACTTCTGTTCTATTCTATGGATTCGCTCCGATCTCATGCCGCTGGTGATAAACCCGAGCAACATGACAATGTAGCCGAGACCGAAGGTAATCCATACGATAAGGAATATCTGGTATGTGCAGAAGTAACCGTACTTGAAGCCGTTGTTCACAGTACCTGAAATTATAATGTTTTTGATTATTATTTAGTAAAAAACCATGATTAAAAAATTAAGCAAAACCTAAATGTAGATAGGGAATCAGCGTTACTTTCCGTATGAAGACGATGAGAGAAGATATAATGGGGCTCACATAAAACTTTATTTCAATTAAAAGCCGGGCAAATATCTCCCCTATATTTTTCCAATTCTCTATATCTATTGCCTAGACAAGTTATAGCTTAATATTAATAAAAAAGAAATAGTTCGTACCTGCTACTAAATCACCAAAACCAATAGTAGTAAGTGTGACAAAGGCATAATAGATCGAGGCCACGTAGTCCCATCCCTCGAACACCATGAAGATGCAGGCTGGTAAGAAGATGAAGAACAAGAATCCGGGCACCAGGTACAGAAAGATCTGGCCCAACATGCCAAGGTTGGTGAAGTGGTAGCCAAGGTTGTGGGCTCTTTTCTCATTTCTTCTCTTGTATTTTCGGTATACTGATATTAGCTGGAATAGAGACATATCTTCCATTAATATCGTAACTAACACATAAAACTAAAGTAACAGAATAGATAGGAGAAAGCGTGTAAGAAAATAAAACTATTTGCAATATAATTTGAAATAAAGATGAATGAGAAATGAAAATGAAGAGATGAAAGAAAAAGAAAATCTCTTGCGAAACTACTCGACTTTAAGAATATAATATTTGAAAACCAGGATTAACACTAATATGTGCAAAATTGCTACTCTACTCAGGAAGGCACTGTATATTTACACTTCATATTATGATTGAATTATCAAGAAGAAATTACCTGCATGCCGAAGTATTCACCAAGGTTCGCAAGCAGGATACCGTTGATAGGGATACCGAACAATCCGTAGAAAATCATCAGGATTCTCCCCAAGTGCGTCGTTGGCGCCAAATTACCGTAACCTGGAATCATGATAAAGTTATAGTTAATTCAAAAGATAAGCCTGTTTTTATCTTAACAAACTTGCAACTAAATTGATCATACTGTATTTTGTAAATTAATAAATTGTATAGTTTGTGTGAACGTGAGGGATACTTTAAGGGTACACTTCAAACTTAAGACCTTGAAACTGACTTTTTCGGGCATAACGCTTTTTCGTTACGGGACGATTTCTACCAGTCAACTCCTACCGCAAGCCGCGTTAAAGAACATCGTTTCAAAGAAAACTAGTGTTCCCTACATTTTGTCGAGTTATGCGAGCACAAATGTATGAAGCAACTGACATTTTTTTTCGCGACTTTAGGCTTGATCCCATGGTAAAACCTGTACATTTTCATGAGTAAAATACTCCCTTATACATATTATAGCAGTCTCGCATTCACGCACACTGTATATTTATTTAACTTTTCATCACCATGGCAACTTCAAAAACAAAACTATTGTTATTGTTGAGAAATAAGTTGCACAAAGAGCGACGTTGAAAAGAAATGGAAACAAAGATAAAACTATAAAACTAAACACAAAGTAACTAATAAGATTCTTAATGATACAGGAAATAAGAGTCTTTGGATTGCAAATACAATAGGGGAAAATGTCTATGGGTTAGCTGCATAAATCTTAAACGAAGTAGGTATGAGAAGATGTGTTATTATGATGATAATCAATATTAAAATCAGAACTATATAGAGAAGATAACCTATAATTATTGTATTAATTATTCAAATGATGCAATATAATAATGCTTACAACAGTAATAACAACTATGGAGCTTATATGTATTATTGCAGCATCTACATCTAAATAAATTAAAAATAATTTAATTCTGTTGTGAAAGATCACAGATCAGGAAGGAATACATCAAAATAACCTCTACGACTTCGGATACATGCTGACTGTCTAGTATTTTAGTGCGGCATTTATTTCAACTTCATAAGTCAAGAAGGACAGAAGTCAACATTTAAATATACCATAAATAAAAAATTGGGATTGTAAAGTTTTTCAACGTTTATGATGAACCAAGTATATGAAAACTATGAAGATCTTATAATGCAGAATACAGTCAAAACACCTGATCATCTGAAACTTACCTATAGTACTAACGACGGTGTAAGAGAAAAAGAAGGAATGGTAGAAGTCCCATTTGAAAGGAGGTTCAGCGTCTTCTGTGGTGTAGTTGAACATAGACTTGCCGCAGTACTCAGACAGCTTCCGAAGAATCGTGTCCTGCTTCTCTGGATCATCAGGAATGTAGTTCTCGTACAAAAGGTCTGGAATTAAGAGATGATGTAAATGAGTGAATTGTTTGAATTGATGAAGAGATGCTTTTTGATTCGGTGTTAAATGCAACATATGCAGATTTGGGGGAATTTCCTGAATTTCTGAATATGGATTACGACTAAACAGCATGAGAATAACGCATCGATTTTCTAGTAATTAACAAAGTTTATGGTTATGATTTTTTTTTCTGGAATTCTCATAGGTACTGGAAGTTTTTTTCAAACACAGGCATGTGAGGTTTCATACAAATAGTCGTGATTGTTAACTTTAATTTCTCGCTATAAAAAACAAACGAGGTTGTTAAAAAGTAACAAAATACACTTATTGTTATAACATATCGTGACATCCTTGTTAACCCAATAATTTTAAACAATGTCGGACCGTAACAGATCCATTTAGCGTTTCTTTTCTAACAAAATGGCCACGACGCCGACGATAAGAAAATATAGGGCCCTAATTAAGCAGTTAACGGAGTTTTTACAAATGACAATTTTACGCGCGAATCAACACAAATTAGTTGTTTTTATCACAAATTGTATGGGATTACGTATTGATTAGAGGTCGTAAAAAGTGGTAGAGCACTGCCCTGTTTGAGAGCAAAAAGAAGTAATTGATTTTCGTGTGAATGAGAGAAAACGTATTGTAGTAATTGGACCGTAGAAGTCATACTATGTTGTTGATAGAGCGCGAAGAAATGGTTTAATTGTCAGTTAGTCATGGGATTGTAACAAAGGTTTTCCTTTTACGGTACCTAGACTATACGAGTAACAACAATAGTACAAACTAGACTACACAATTGCTCGCGGCTTCGCCCGCGTGTGCGTCGGAAATTATCCTACGGGAACGTACTACCGGGATAAAAAGTATCGTATTACCTAATCCAGGTCACGGTCTATCTGAGTGTAAATTTCATCCAAATCCGTTCAGCCGCGTGATTGAGTAAAAAACATCTATTTACCATTTTCACATTTATAATATTAGTAAGATAACCGCAACTTAGAGGATCGGGGACTACTATGGCGTAGAACTATTACTACTTGGCGTGGCGTGTATCAACGAGTTCGATTGCTGGTTTGTTCTTCAAATAAAACATCTTTTGGTGCTTTCTGATATTCATTCTTTCATTTCCATTTGAATTTTCGAATCAGTTTGGCCAAATGTCCATATACAAAATTTTATATATACCTATATGTTACAGTTAAAACCAGTTTTTAGAAATAACGCGTTTTCCTTAGTTAGAACTAGTTTTCACTAAATGCCGTTAAAACTAGAATTAACTAATGCTCAAAATTGAATATCAGTTAAAACTAGGTAGTTCTTACTAGACAAAACGCGTTTTTCCGAAACGAGTCAGTTAAAACTGTTCCGACCGAGATTAAAGTTCCTTTTTGATGTTCTGTTGACTTGTTTGATTATTTTATTTACTTTTAATTAATATTTTCACCTTGGCCACTACTTTATGTCGTTGTTCCCTAAAATGTTCCCTTAATGTAAGATTATTATTTTTATTAGGTACATGACTCTGTGTCCTAGATCTTTTTAATAAATATTTTTAAAACTGTATCTTGCTAGGCTCGTTTTAAATAAAGCTCGGAGTGACAACTAGTTTTATCTGAAAATAAAATATATCAGTGGCAAATTCTAGTTTTGACTAGGTATTTCTAGTTTTAACAAAGGCATTTAGTAAAAACTAGTTTTAACTATGGAAAACGAGTTCTCACGAAAAACAGGTTTTAACTGTAACATTTACATATAAACGTACATCGTTGGTCTTGTACCAAACAACCTGATTAATCCAAATACCTCTGAAATCTACGGAAGCCATTTGTGGTTTAGCACAGTAGCATCCATTCTATACCTCTTTACAATGCGTTTGAAAAGAAGGCGCGGTCTTCATTGTTGTTGTATTATTATCATTAAATGAATATAAAACCGATTTACGATACAGGAGACGATTGAATGTAACTATTGTGGTTTGAAGGTCGATGTCACTGCCAAGACCGGTGCAAAGGACGATTAATAGATTTTTAATATGCACGTGGACGACAGTTATATGAATGAAATTTGAGTTATGATGTGCAAACCGAATAAGTAGCGGCGGGCAACGCGGCGTGGCGGCGTTATCATCATATTATAAAAACTAAAGTACATAAGTAGGTTTTAATAAATAACGCTTATATAGATATATAAGATAAGTCACTAAAAGTATAAAGAAAGGAAAATATTTTTTATTTTTTATAAGCCAGCTCTTGTCTTCGATCTCGCCTGATGGAAAGCGATGGATGAGGTCTATGATGGAACGAGCAAGACCAGAAGATGCCTAATCACTCTTGCTTATAAGGCAGACGGGTTATACGTGGAAGGGAACACAGACGCTGGCAAATAGTGGACTTTGGAATGATATTGAAATATTAATGACATTAAGGCTAAAATGAAAATCTTGGTCATCACTAATCATTTAAAGCTATTTATAATTACATATGACTATTTTAAACAATGTACTTATAGCTAGTTCAATAGACTTGTGTGTTAGATTAGATTGGATTAAGTAAAAATTGATTTATAATTTAGTAAAGCATTTTGTGCAAGATATAAACAACATCTTCGTAGTAAATTGTCAACCTTATTTTGCTTGACTTTCTGATGTTCCGTCACTTTATTTTCTTTGATCTCTTCGTTACCATATGAATCATAATCATAGTGAACTTGGTTTCAGTAGTTCATAACTTATAAACTAAATATATTGCCAATGAAGCCTAGCCATGCCAAAAAGCGTTGTCCATTATCATCGTTTTCTGACATTCAATGAAATAAGATCATGGCGTGAAAAGTGCACCTTCAATTCTTATACTCAAGTGCTCAATTGATGTTATCTGCTATGATTTCCAAACCACACGTCAGAAAACTGAATGAAGGATTCCATTATTACGTCAAAAACCCCTTAATGATAACAAAGCTATCATCAAAAGTGATACAGTAGCTAATGGAATGTTTAATTTCAATTGCAACACTTAAATTCAAGAGGACTCGATCGAAGATATACAACATAAACAATTGTCAGTGGCGTTAATACGTAGGGTTGTCAAGAAGCCCAATAATTAGGTATGAAAATATTAACAATATTAAACAAGATAATAGTCAAAGGTTTGATGTCCAACGATTTCAAATATGAAATTGATTTCAATGAAGATGAAGGATAAAGCTTCGACAATAACCAACGTACGTGAGCCCGAACTTAGTTACAGAAAGCTCATCCAACAGACGTGAACATATATTCTTTTTTGGAGTCAATTTCTATCTAATTCATCCCATGAATCAGTTTGTTACAATTCATCGTATGTTTCAGTTTTTTACAAACAAGTTTTAGGAATCTACATGAACCTTTCCGATCGAATGTACTGCCTTAATCCTTTGCCCCTAGTCTATTAATTTGGACCATTGTCGCACTCTTGGAACTACTTTGCCAGCCCTAAGTAATCGAGGACAATTAATGCTTACATACCTATTCGATAACAAGATAAGAGTATCGATTCTAAGGTAATGAAGCTGACACAGAAATCAACAAGTTGTACATGGTAAGCATGTGTATAATGCAAGAAAGGCTGTGCTTATACTGTATCATCAACTAGTTTATCTAACTAATATTATAAACGCGAAAGTTTGTAAGTATGGATGGATGGATGGATGTTTGTTACTCTTTAACGCAAAAACTACTGAACGGATTTGGATGAAATTTGGCACACAGATAGTTTATACTGGATTAACACATAGGATACTTTTCATCCCGATATTCCCACGGGATCGTGCCTTACGCGGGTGAAACCGCGGGGCGCAGCTAGTTTATACAATAAACTATACTTATTATGAATCTCACTGTCTCGTTGTTCTATTGGTTGCGCTATTATTGAGCAAGAGGTTCTGGGTTCGATTCCTGGGTAGTGCAAAGTGTTATTGAGTTTTTCCATCTGGAATTTCTCAGTAGCAGCCCGGAATCTGGATTTGTGCCCGCTTCATGGCAATAGGCTCGCCCCCTATTACATGGGACTTAAACATAACTGGCGAAAATGTGGGTGTACTAGATATAGGTACAACTGTGTCTTACCCTTTTGGGAATACGAACGTGATGTTTATGTATACCTATACTAATATAATAAAGCTGAAGAGTTTGTTTGTTTGTTTGTTTGAACGCGCTAATCTCAGGAACTACTGGTTGGAATTGAAAAATTCTTTTTGTGTTGGATAGTCCATTTATCGAGGAAGGCTATAGGCTATATAACATCACGCTACGACTAATAGGAGCGGAGCATAAATGAAAAATGTTGCAAAAACGGGAAAAAATATTCCTTTTTGAGAGCTTCCGTTGCGTGCGCTGCGTAAACGGTTTAAGTTACGCAAATATCATGTATGATGGAATTGTGCTTCTTTAAAAGTTCTAAAAAAAGTCCTCGACAGCATATGTCTATCTTTTAAGATTGACTCACTATAACCTTTTTTATGGTAATCAAATTTTTTCGAAGTTAATGCATTATTTTGCGAAGGAGTTTTATCGACATAATATTAATTCGCAGTAAAATACTTTTTAATTCATTCGAATCGGACATTTAATTTCGAAGATATCACGAGTATAAAAATGCAATACGCGAACCGTTCGAAGCAGGCGCCGCGCCTCCGCGACGTTCCCTACTTTAGAGAGGAGAGGATGAGGACACGGGTAGACATGACCTGGAATAGGAAATAGGATACGTTTTATCCCTATATTCCCACGGGATCGACATCTACGCGGGTGATACCGCTGGGCACAGCTAGTATGAACTATAAATCTGTTAAATCAATCCATGGACAACCACCGTTAGACATGATTCTCTGAAAGAATGATGTTGACTGTAAAGGTAATTGACAAGTTGAACAAGAAGTTAGATATTATCCCATAATCGAAAGAAAATACATATATGTATAGACTAGACATTAATACTTCTTTAAGAAAATACGGAAAGATGATGATGCCACATTTTGTGGTAAGAACATTTAAGAAACAAAAAGTATGGTAGCAAGCCTTAAGGTATGCAGATAGGCTTGAGTATTTTCACTTTTCTACAATAATTGGAAACGGTTTCAATAAAATGTGGAGCAAAAATTGAACGTGAAGAATAAATAAAATAAATGCACGACTTTTTGACTAATTGGTGCGTGATGTGGAAGCGCCCCACGTAACAGGCAAAACGTTTTAATTATCACATCAACCATGAATTAACGTGTTAACCGTTTTATCGACGACAGTAATATCGTTACTATTTACTTAAACATGTGACAGAAGAACTCGAGAAATCGTGAACACTTCATGAGTTTCATTATGGCGTTTAAGGCTTTAAAAAGACACTTTTGTAGGTCTATTTGATTAGTTTAAAAGGTCTATAACCTTCTTCAATTTGTCAGGGCCCTTCAAATTATGTTTTTGTTAAAGAATTAGCATGATAAAGGGATAAAAGGGATATCTATGTCAAGTGTTGTTATGTACGCAAGTAATACTTAGTTGTCAACTAGATTACAGCGTAAATATCTAAAGTCAATTTTGGAAAATGTATTACAGTGGACAAGATTACTCCATGTTTATTCTACGCTTCTGTTCATCATGTCATTGTAGGCAAAGAAATAATAGCGCATTGATTATTTTAATTATTCCTTTTTATATCCTTACATATTATAAAACAAAGTCCTCCGCCGCGTCTGTCTGTCGTCCTGTACGCGATAAACTCAAAAAATACTGCACCGATTTTCATGCTGTTTTCACCCATGGATAGAGTTCTCGAGTAAGGTTTTAGTATATAATAACCGACATCCACGCGGGCGAAGCCGTGGGCATCAGCTAGTTCTTTATAAGTTGCGCAGTGGGCATCAGCTAGTTCTTTATGTAGACTATGAAGGTTCAACATTAAAGTTTTCCTTAAAAATATCGTAGTCATTAATATATTCGTAATTGATATTCTCTCAACGAACCGACCTCGGTGGTTGAAAATATTGATCACGATCAATTATTCATAGGTAATAATTTCCCGCAGATTTCCACTTGTCGTCATCTTTACTGAGTATCCATTTCAATGAATTAAGGGCTAAACCACGGGATAATCCATCTGAGTTTTCCGACGATGTCAACTTAGTTTCGCATGGCAACATCTCTGATTTACACAAAATGTTTGTATCAATACTAGCTACTGGCAAATCTGAAATTCGTCAAATCATACCGACATCCCAAAAGTCAACAAAGGAAATATACAAAATGGTTGTTTGCTCAACTGACATTGTATTTTCATGAGGCAAGGATGGCATACGACAATTCTAATTTAAGGCTAATTTCCAGAGCACGACACTTGGTTTGCAGAAGCCTTCGTATGTTTACTTAAAAATACGATGTCACATGAACATTTATTAAAGATATTAGAGGTAATGGACGCATACTGTGATGGCGACGACTACCTTGTTTCTTAGGAAATGCAGCTTGGAGGTCAGCCAAGGATTATTTTATTAATCAGTTTCTTATAGTTAAGGGTCTACCCAACCTCCATCCTACTACTCGCGGCAAGAGCGAGGTGGTGTGGGGCTGGCGGCTCTCAAGCCTCGAATAGTTTAGGTAATTGGTTTTCACGGTGACAAAATGGTAACGTAAAAAAAATAAAAATCATATGTCCTGCTTTGTAGTTAGTTCAGTTATTATGCAAAGTTTCGTGATCTAATTTGAAGTATTTTTCAATACCAGCGGTTTATAGTTCGGTTTAGAGGTAATTTTGTTTTTTTTTTTCTATGGAGAAAATTTTATGTAATCGTTTTTTAGAAAAATAAAGGACCTAGGATCAATCCTTAACTTTAACATAAGTATATTTATTTCAAAATTAATGCTGCAGTATTTTCAGTATAAAAGAAGATCATGCTAACCAATTTGAGGTAGGGTAGGCCCTTAACTAGAAAGAAAGAAAGACTCTTTATTACGTACACCATAAAAATACAGATATAAATGTAGAAATTTACCATAGGGTGACACAATGGGCGGTCTTATCGCTAAAAGCGATCTTTTTTTTTCTTTGAAGATCGCTATATCTTTAGCAAGGGATTATTTAGTAGATAGCAGTAATTACATGTAATTCAATAACGATACCATTAAAATTAATGATGGGGATGATCATAATGAAGATAATTTAAGGATCCTATTGATTGTATGTTTTGCATCCAAAGACATAGGTACCTATACCATTTGAAATAAGATTAGACATTAAAACAAACCCTTTTACAGTCCGTTCAACCGATTTTGACTTCTATACCGTAGGCATAAGGATAGCATTAAAAGCAAAAAAAGTTACACAATACCAACTATCTACTGCGGCTACCATTTGTCATGTCACCAACGCAATAGAATTCAAAATCGGTTGAACGGAATGTAAATTACAAAAAAAAAAACAACCGACTTCCAAAAAAAACACTAAAAAAGTGAAAAATAACTTTAATTTCGGAAGTCGGTGTCTTTGCTTTTCAGTTTTCGTTTTTTGCCACCGACTTCCGAAATGAAAGTTATTTTTCACTTTTTTAGTGTTTTTTTTGGAAGTCGGTTGTTTTTTTTTTTGTAAAAAGTTTTTATTTTTCACTTTTTAGTTGTGGTACCTACACCACTCAAATCCGAATACCACTACCTGCTATCTAAATAACAGTGAAGGAGTCAAACAGGATATCGTCTAGATAAACTAAGTGGGAAAAATACGTAATATTGAAGCTAACTCAAAAATTACGCAAGCAAAGTTAATAAAATTTATATGGGACCACCTCGGAAGCATGACCTACCAAACATAAAAAGAATCATCAAAATCGATTCATAATTGGCGGAGTAATCGAGTAACAAACATACAAAAAAAAAAAAAAAAGAAAAAAAAAAAAAAAACATACAGACGAATTGCGAAACCTGCTCCTTTTTGAAGAAGTCGGTTAAAAAGGTTTATGTATACGTCTAATCTTATTTCAAATGGAGTATAGTTTAAATGGTCCATGAGCCTTTAATTCACCTTCAAACCTTGTGGTTTCTTTTATAGCAACACAGTTTGGAAGCAAAAAAAGGTTAGGGACGTACATAGTACTTCCTCAGACGTACTCTTTCTTAGTTCTCATACTGTTGTATGGGATTCCCAAATATCCAATAGGTAATTAGTTGTCTGATCACAGTCACGTAAACCAATGCAAATTTATTTCGATGTTAGGTTTTAATCATTGTGGTCATCGTTGAATAATGTACTAGGTATCTACTATCTGGTAGTAAATCTCTCTCTGATAGGTATCTTAACAGTTCTCGGTTACACTTTACGTGACAAGAATAAAATATTTACATATTGGGGGGGTCCCGAATTATAACTTTTCGTATGGTACTGATAGAATGATGTTCATCATCTTGCAGTACTGTCAATTTAGTCAAGTGATCGTAACTATTGGCTCTTTCCTTTTGAAAATGAAGAAAGGAATTGCCAATTGCTGTTCCTACAAGCTAACATTATGTGGATAACATTTTTAAAGTTTTGGTCAGCTTTATACATGAAAATGTGAAAACAACTTCATGACGTTCTTTAAAGCTGTCAAGCACTAAACTAAACTACAACACATTTTGCGCCAAGCAAGTCATAGAATA
Source organism: Lithophane ornitopus (assembly GCA_948473465.1). Lineage (NCBI taxonomy): Eukaryota > Metazoa > Arthropoda > Insecta > Lepidoptera > Noctuidae > Lithophane > Lithophane ornitopus. The sequence continues at coordinate 12,191,683 of OX419624.1, read as the reverse complement.
ATAAACCCACAAACATCTAAATTAAAGTTCAAAAATCCAAATCCTAATTTAAAGCTAAGTCAGCCCTTTAAAACTCTGACACCAGATCATTAAATAACCACACGAAAAGTAGGCGATTTAAAGTTGGCAATCCCTTGACCCTTTACACCCACTAAAATACTTGCAGCAACAATAAAAAGTAACGAAGATATAGATCGTTTTCCTCCAACATCTATTAAGTAAGCTAAAGAGGTTCAGGTTATCATTTAAACACACAAACTTGACCTGTGATTTTCCAGAAGACGTTACACAATTAAATAGTGTAATAGATCAAGATGTTTAAGGAAACAATTCGTTCGTTTACCATCAAAGATTCAGGTGCCGACTCGACACATAAGGACGTCGGTATGACCGGCCTCAATGAGCACCATTATCCTTATACCTTCCTCACACGGCGAAAGAATTCTAATGTACGAACATAAAATGGGAGTCTAGTTACTAATTTATGGCTTGAATTAGGAAATTGTAGCAAGGAACTCTTTTCTAGAAGGTTGGATGCGCGATTTCTTCAAGGTGAAAACAATTTTGGCATTTATTTGTCAGCAGGATATTAGGTAAAATATATAAATTGGGTAACTTATTATTATACTAAATTAACTAAAAAACTAAAAGGACCAACTAACTTAGCAGGATTATAAATCAAAGTCTGAGCTCCGCACGTATAGGTATGTCTGAGCGCGATAAACTCAAAAACGACTTAACGGATTTTCATACGGTTTCCACCAATGGACGGAGTGATTCATGAGGAAGGTTTAAGTGTATAATTCATCACGATTTTGTGTAAATAGAAATTATCGACTGGGAACATTATGGTAGGTAGTACGTTTCCGTGGGATTCCACGCGAGCGAAGCCGCGGGCAAAAGCTAGTATTCTATACAAGTTAAATATGTATCAAATCAGGTTTGTAAAGGCTAATGTCCTTCCAATGTCTGGACGGATTTTTTACCTGTTGTGAGGTTCTTCTTGTGGCATCTTTCTCGATCAAGTTTAATAATATATTTTTTTCTTTTATTGTTATATCTTATGTAACACTTATGTAACTATCATTAATATTCTTACATTTAAGTTGAAACCTAGTTGTCTTCAACTTTGAACTTTTGGATTTTCTTTGGAGTCGGTGATTAAAAAAGATATCCTTATATATGTTAGCTCTAAATAAAAACACTTAGAAAAACACTTACACGCCTACAATATACTGGGTGGCGCAAAAGTCACGACGGGGTTTTAAATATAAAATATGACATTTGCACTGACATTTAATATTCTTATTTTTTTTACAAATTATAAAAAACATTTCGGAGATTTATCATGAATAATTTCACCGGTATCCAACGTACCAAATGAATATAAATTTAAATAATAGAAAATAATGATTTCGTTACTCATTTCACAACGTGTGATGAAGCCCAAAACATTTGAACGGCTTCATTAAGAAACAAAATTGCAGAATTTGGGGTACGGAGAATCCAAGAGAAGTCCACCAGCATGAATTACACCCTATCAGTTTGGTGTGCAGATACACCACAAAGGATTATTGGGCTCTAATTTTTTAAGAGGAGGACGACATTTCTGGAACTGTAGATGCCTTTAAATATCGGAAATTTATTGTTTTTTTTTAACGCCTGATCTTTGTGTAGTTCAGAGAAATGGTCCCAACAAGATGGAGTCACAGCGCATACGGCTCGAGCCACAATTACTGCTTTAAGGCAGACTTTCGGCGAGAGTGTAATCTCGAGATTTTCAAAATTTCACTGGACCGCATGTTCCCCGGATTTAACCACGCCGGGTTATTTTCTCTGAGGTTATTTAAAAGACAAGGTGTACATTCATAAATCCAGGACAATCGAGCAGCTGAAGGCGAAAATCCGAGCTGAAATACGGTTGCTAGCTCCTCATGTTCCGAGGAAAGTAATGAGAAGTGCTCTCGAAAGAGCCCGTCTTTGTGAGGCTGTAAATGGTGGTCATTTATGTGATGTAATATTTAAAACCTAACTCAAAAATATCTCCATGAGTTAAATTTTATTATCTAATAAAAATTAAAGCTAGTAAACAAAAATAAACAAAGTTATAGGCAGTTAGGACTTATACGCCACCCTGTACAATAAACGAATCTATAAGTAAAATACGCATGTTACATAAACAGTTGAAAAAGTTGATTGAATAAATCAGCGCTACGAGACAGATAAAATGTTGTTGCCGCCAAATAAGGCAACTTTAAAGCTAGGTTATAGGTTACACGGAGAAAAACTCGACCCGACACTTTTTTATATGACTACCGAAGTAGACTATACTGAACTTTATTCTGAAGACCTTAGAATTTAAAATGGTGACACAGAATTGAAAGTACATGCAGTTAAAGAATATGGACTTGCCAGTAAAACACGAGAATATACAAAATTTATCGCAGTACCTACTGAGTCTTTGATGAATATTAGATTTGGCCTAATTTCATAATATCTGCAAGTCTAGTTGATAGACTCCCTACGAAACATGGCGTTGACGTAGAAGAGAGTTTCACCTTTAGCATTCATGGATATAGAAATATTAAACCAGTTGTGGAATTGTGATATTTTTAATTAAATCAATATCCTATTTCGCCTTCGTAACATTTCTAATGTGAAACTGAGTAATAATAACGATATTCAAGACCAAATTTGTGTATTTTACACAAAATTTAAAATACATAATTGAATGTATTAAAAGCCAAGTGACGCATCCAGTCGGTCAACATTCTAGGACCTGTTTAGTGCTGCATTGACCGAGTTGTTATTTTAAGGCAATCTAACTTGTTTGGAGACGTAAACATTTGTTAATCCCTAAAGTGTTTATTATGATTTAAGTACGTAATAGTGGGTTGGCTAATAATGCGCGGTCACGCTTAGGAATATGATTTTGATTGCGTTGTCTCTGTCTTTAAAGTAGGACCCAAAGGTATGGCTTTACTTTATGGATGAGAGTTATGGAAAGGAGCGCTATGATTTCCAGTACAATAAGATGGTAGACTGGGAGAAAAGATGAGCAACGACACTGCAACAGACTGCAATTGGGCGGAAAGCGGTTAAGAAATGTAATACCGGAAAAGAATGTGAGCTTCTGAATGTACCTAACAATCCTCAAGGAATTTTGAAATACCGTACCTTGCTTTTTGATCTCGGAGTTATCTTCTCTCGTATCAGTTTCGTAATCTGAATGAGGAAAGCGAGTTCTGAGGGAAGCGAGCTCGAGTTCTATAATCTGAATGAGGAAAGCGTACGCCCTGATAAACAAATTACCAAGATGCAAGATGATAATACGCTAACAGCCCGGGTCGCGTCAAAGTGGCGTGAAAGCTATTTTAAGAATCAGATATCCTTTAAAAATGCAAATTCACCACCATACTGATCTAAACCTTATCGCATAAGATTACATTGCAATATAAATAAATAATAAACATTAAACTACAACAGATAAAAACTAGAAAGAGACAGCGCTATTTATCAGACTGTTGGTATAATATAAACGAGCGGCACGTTGTGTGTTACAGCCGCCGACGCGTCGATGACTGTAGTTGGACACGTCGGCAGCTGCCATCGACGCGTCTACGGCTGCAGTTGCCTTTGCCGTTTTACAACGTCCCCTCGTTTATATGACCAGTTAAAGAATCGCTCGAGGATCTTGGGAAAACCAATCATAAAAATATTAGAATAATTGTTGGACTAACGCACCAGACTAATTATTGAACTAACGTATTATCTTGTACTTTTGCGTCAGTAAATCGATTGAGTGAAGTAAGTAATGAATCACTGAACACTTTGATAATACAAATGTTCTAATTAAAAGCCATTTTTATGTCGTACACCCATTATGTGGTAGTTAGAAACAATTAGTTGTCTCAACTCTATCCGTACAGGTTTGATTTATTTTGTAGGTATCACTTTTAAAGGTAATGGAATTACAGTGATCAAACGTGATGGTGGCTTATCATTATACTCAGATCTGTACATAGACACAAAATGAACTACGGATGAAAAAAATTACAAGGGAAAAAAATGTTCACACAATGAAAAGGAACTAATAAATAAAATTAAAAATCTCACCATGAAAACAGGTGAAGTGAACTGTCAGGTGCAGATGGTATGACAACTCACTTCACCTAAGTTTTCACGGTGAGATTGTTATCGAATAGAGCGGTAGGATCCAGAGGCCCTAGACAAAGTGACATTCTATCAGCGATAACGATGATGGAAAAGGCAAAAATGTATAGGACTGACATAAGCTATCGAAAAGCTTATGTCAATCTTGTTGAAAGTCGTTGTAGAAATACTAAACGCTTTCGAATCGATTGTCACTTGTCTAGGCCCTCTGGTTAAAACTAACATATATTCTAATACTCTGAAAATATATTATAACAGCGAATCAATTTTCACGGCTCCCCCTTAAACCTAGGCCAAATATTTTTAGATGAGTTGCCTTAAAGAATATGAATTAAAAATCTCGACTAATTAAAAAGTTATGGAACGACGCGGGCCGTTATTCACTTGTGGTATACAATAGTATGCAAGACACTTAAGGCGCTGACAACAGCCAAACGGTAAAAGTAGGCTTGACTTAAACAAAAAAATGCCAAATCTATAAAGGTTGTGATAGCGGAAAAAAAAATGTGTAACTTGAACATATTTCTCAGAACTTCGTCGATTCCAAAACACGTTTTGAAAAAAAAAACTCCACACAAATTAACGGTAAACTAACCTCTTACCTTGAATCTTAATCCAAAATGCCTGTATTAAATATCAACCTACGTTGGTGTTTTAAATAATAATAAGAACGTAGAACTTGGTTGTTTTTAATTTTCGATTATTCAACTCATTTTTGAATAAATCGATAATTGCTCCATATTTTGCAATAAATTCCAAGCGTTATGTCATCGCGCTTCTCTTTCTTTTCTATGCAATCCGACAGTGACCGCGGTTTATCTATTGTCAGCGTCTTAACGTGCAGCCATTATAAGGGCAGAAAGGATTATAATAAAGTTCTATACATGATTTGACATAAACAATAACTTGTACAATAGAAAATACCTGTACCAAAGAATTTGTGCTACAATGCTATTCACAAAACATGTCTCCAGTAACCATTTAAGAACAAAAAATAAAGATCATCTTCCTAAATCACAGTTCCTTTTATTCAATCACAGAACAGAATCTTTACGTAAATATTTTAAGTACCGTGTAAGTATAGGGACAAAATACAAGCCATCGTCAACATACATATCCTTTACATAGATTTACCTATTATTTATTATAAGGTAAATGGCCTAAAAATACCTGTAATTACGGGTTTCATTTGCTTAAACGTGTCGGTTAGTTTAAACGATCACGTTATGTTTCCCGCGTCATAGGTTTTGTCCTGGACTACTAAACTAATTATCGGCAATTTGTAAGATGGCAACGTGACATTGTTGGCAACATGGTCGTCAACTGTCACCATTTTTTAATGCATCTAGAGTACGTGCCACCACTGTAGTCCGACATTTATCGACACTAGCGCCGCCTCTATCGGATTTGTGTGGTGGCGCGAACTTAATGCATCTTAACCCTTAAACAAACGCGAGCCGGTATGCATTTTTTTTTTAAGGTTGCATTGTTTTTTAGGTAATTGAGGGTCACTGATTTCAAATTTTAAATCAAAATTTAAAAAAGAATAGGGGATGGGGTAGTTTTTCTGGTGGTAAATAATTTACCATTATCCGTTCATGACTACAAAATTTTTGATGTTGGTGGTAAAATTGTTACCATTGTCCGTTACGGTTTAATTTTCGTTTCTTGACTAGTGACTTCCTCTTGGTTCTACTTATAATATTTATTTTATATTTTGGAAATGAAACATTTTATTTTTTTATTAATTTGTATTAGTATTGCTTATATTAATGGTATGCTTACAATCTATAAATCTATAATTCTTTGACATATTGAATATCTGAAATAAACAAAGTATTAATTGACACGTTACGTAAGAACTTTATATGAACTTCTCAAAATATTTATTTAGCTTTTTGCAGTCCAAAAAAATATACAAAAAGACAACCGATTTTTATATAGATAATCTGATATTTTTCAAAGTGGGATCGGACAAGGGTAAGATATTTACCACATATTTGAAACATCTAAATTATATGAATAAGTCAATTGCAAATGCTGCTAACACGTGAGATTAGTCAAAATATGTTATAGTTTTGGAATTTGCGTCGAAAAAGTACTTAGCAGATTTTTTCTTGAACAAACTTTTAAAATTTCTGAAAACACCCGCCAAAAACTCGACTTTTTTCACAACAAAACCGTTGAGTCAACTTTGACATTACCTTATAGTGACAAATGACGTTGACAGGTTGTCAAATGAAATAAAATAGATAAACAAATTATTATAGATTATAAATATGTGATATTTATACCTTTAGTGTTACCTACCGTATTAAAAGTTAGAGTGCATTATTTAAAAAAACACGATGTGGTAATATATATACCTTTATTTGAATAAGGGTTAATTTGAAAAAATACTGGCAACAACCATTTTCAACAAAAGGTATTTCATTACATTTGTGTTTATTTGTATGCGCGGTGTGTATTAATAAAACTTGCAAATAATTGAAATAATTTCCTTCTCAATATTATTAGGTATGACTGTTATTTTGTAAATATAATATTAAACAAACCCCACGTACTCTACACTAGTAGGTATACTGCTTTTTCATCCTCGATTAAGGGAGCAACTGCCCCATAAAAATCTCTTTGTATTTCTATTTTAAAGGTTTTGTTGACTTTTTCTAGATTTTTAACAGTTTACAGTACAACTATTTTCTTAATGTCCCTCGGCAATCTTCGTGATTTGTCTGATAGAAATCCGACGACTGACGAAACACGAAGTTTGCCGTTGGATATTAAGAAAATAGGAAAACACCCAGAAATAAATATGTGCCTACAACGGCACATATTTATTTCTGGGTGTTTTCCTCCTATTATTTTTTATCTATTTATTATTTGCCGTCCTAACCTATCTATCAACAGTTACAGTAATTTTTAAAATTATAAATTATTATATTTTTAATAAAAAAATTCAAATAAAAATATTAATAATCTTTTAAATCCAGTACTGATAATATTAACCCTCAAATAAATTGATCAGTTACCTGTTGTTTACGTACAGTTGTAGCTCAGCCGTAATTAACGGTCAATCCATTGTCATTTACCTCATTGTTCTAACGTTTAATTTCATGTCAGCATTTATGTTGCGTTGACTTACATATTTAGATCAATTTTCCTTGTAGGCTGAAAAGTTGTATCTGATACAACGTTGTTATATTAGCGTCTTCAGGTTTAACCACCCTAGTAGGTACACCCCTACTGTTACTGTATTATAGTTTTGACGCAACCAGTGTTGTAGTAGGAAACATCACACTAGGATTCAGTTTTCAGTAGATCGAGGTAGTATTTATGGTATTTTTTGACAGTTACTTCGGTATTTACTGTCAATAACTGTTTATTTGCAGTATTACGATTAATTTTTTATTATTTATTTTGTACAATACCTAGAGTAGAAGTTACAAATACAATATTGTATACATGTTATGTATGTTATATACAAGCACTAAGTGCGGCAACCAAACCCCATAACGTAGAACGTAGAAGTTACAAATAATTTTAAATAAAATACAACGATGTAGTGCTGATGTAGATTGAAAAAAAATAGCAAGTACTTTGATTTAAATTTAATAAAATAATGGTTGCCAGAATTAACCTTATGACCCTACACTAGCCTTTATTTTTCTAAATTATTCTAAGTAGTTTGCCAGTACCTAAACTGAAGAGATTTAATAAACTAAATGAAACAACTAAATAAATAGTCCTATAGAACTGCAGAGGCCCTAGACAAAGTGACAATCTATCAGCGATAACGATGATGGAAAAGGCAAAAATTTATAGGACTGACATAAGCTATCGAAAAGCGTATGTCAATCCTGTTGAAAGTCGCTGTAGAAATACGAAACGCTTTCGAAGCGATTGTCACTTGTCTAGGCCCTCAGGTCTCTCTTCATGGATATACCTGTAGGTCTCTCGCTTACTTACAATAAACGAGAACCGTAGTAACTTAACACATTAACTTCCAGGATGAAAAAAAAAATTCTATCATATCATGATAAATAAAAATATTTTAATGATCATTCATTTACACCACATTTACATAAATACTTCAAAAGCTTTATTGAATGTGATTACAAAAAGAGTATTATAAATAAATATGTAATTTCATAAATAATTACATTAACCACATACACATTACATACTCCAGAAGTTTAATCAAATTAGGTTATAAACATATAATAACTGCTCCTAAATGGAGCATAAGTTCCACATTTATTGCCTTCCTTGTTCTAATTAAATATTATCAAATTAAGTGCACATCAAAGAGTGCTCAGTTTTTAAATGTAGGTGATATAAACATGATCTACTTTCTGGTTTCTTAATGAAACACTTTTTAGTTCAATGCAGTTTATCGGTTTGTTGTGAAAAATTCTTTCGGAAAATTACTTCTACCTGTCTGCCACAAAGCAGCATTGCTTTGTTTTTCTATGTGTGAAAATACTGTAAGAAACGCTCTCTTCATTATCACACTGACGATTTGCCCGCGTGTTTCTAGCGAGGCGATCTGTGAACGTTCTCTCCGTCTACGCGACTACGCGACGTAGGTGTACGCCGCTTTTCCACAATATTGTACACCTGTTCTACTCCCTCGTCTCGCTCCCTCTTGGATACTCACGTCAATCGCTCTCGTTACGCAAACGCTGCGCACGCGTGGCGTACTCGCTACGCACACGCAGCGAGCGCATTGAACGATCGCCTCGCTGATAACTCGGTTGCAAATTGCCAGTTTTTACTATAAATGTACTTTCATATGCGTTTAGTAGGAAGCTGTGATTTTGACATTACAAACGGACACTTCAATTTTATTTATTTATGTATATAGTCTATATGTATGTATTTGTATTTTCTAAGTATAGCCCAAAACCCTTCAACTATAAAATTAATGACACTAGAATAGAATTAATGACTGCCTTATTTGCATTATTTTTATTGCCAGATTTTTATGGCTCAATCAGTATCTACCTATATTATTTTTTACACACGTATTATTATTGTTTGTTGAAATTATTGTATTTTAATGTTCAAATATTTATTATAATAGCATAACCATAAAAAAAAAATATTATTTACAAATACGTACCTACATTCTATTTTTGAATCACCATTTTTTTTTTTTTTTTGGGTGGGAAATCATCATATGACTTCTCCCGCTCTGGGCGGAGCGGAAGGGCGTGTCAGACTCTTACTGACTAAAACCCACCCGTGTTCCTTTGGTTGCCTGTTGCCAGGGTCCCGGTATCCCTTTCGGACTATTCCGCAACCCTGGCAGGTTTTTGAATCACCTGGGCGCTGAATCTGATATTTTTATTATATTTAAAAAGTTCAATAATTCATTATTTTCTTTCTTAATTTTCATTTCATGAATTAACATCTATTTATTTACATTATTATTAAGTATTTAATCAGTTCTAAACCTCACTAGCAAATAGTGACACCATGATCAATTTTAAATGATTTTGTTGAAAGTTTAGAGACCGTGGCCCGCACAGTTCGATCTAACAGGTTAAGCTACGCTAGCCGGGGTTGGTCCATGGATGGGTGACCATCTTTACATACCGAGACTCCTCCGTACCTCGGAAAGCACGTTAAGCCGTTTGTAGTTACGGGTCGTCGAAAGCCCGGAAGTCTGACAACCAGTCTTGCTAAGGGGTATCAATACGACCAATATCAATATCAATACCCCTTAGCAAGACTGGTTGGACCCAGTTACTGGGTTGTGGAGGTCAAATAGGCAGTCGCTCCATGTAAAATACTGGTATTCAGCTGCATTCGGTTAGACTGGAAGCCGACCCCAATATATAGTTGGGAAAAGGCTAGGCAGATTGATTGTATAATAAAGATACTATCTCGGTGTTTTGTCAAGCTAGTTAAAAAAAAAAAAGTATTATTCAGTCCTCCAGACTGTATTTTGGCCACGGCGGCCAATCTAGACTAGCTTTCAACGCGGGAGATATTATAGTGCACAAGAAGGTGCGCAGACACAGATGTACTCTCTCTTCCCTCACTCTCATAGTCTGATGGTACGGCAATCCGACACGAGCGGAGAGAGATCCGGCTAAATTATTAGGGTGTATGTTTATTAAAGAATAGTTTATCTATCTAAACGCATTAACACTACAAATAGCTACAGCAATATCGGATAACTACACCAGGTGATAGTGTTACTAAATTCTTTGTCTGATAAATGCTTACGTTACCACATAGGGGCGTAGCACTCTCCAATGTCAAACTGTAAAGGTATACCTATAGGTATGTACTAAGTCATACATATAGATATTATATGTAAATTAGATAAGTATTAGGTACAATATTGGATTGCATGCAGTGGAAATGAGAATGTTAAGCTTGATGTGTGAAGTGACGAAAATGGATAAAGTAAGAAATAAGAAGAAATATAAGGGGAAGTTTGAAAGTGGCGAAAATGACAGAAAACTTGAAAGGAAATCGTTTAGATTGATATGGGCATGTGATGAGGAGGGAGGAAACGCGTGTGACTAAAAGAGTGATGAATATATATAAATGTTGATGGATGGAGAGGAAGGCCAAAGAAAAGATGGATGGATTGTGTGAGGAATGATATGAAAAAGAAGGGGGTGAATGATAGCGTGACGACAGGCGAGAATGGAAGAAGAAAACATATTGCGCCGACCAAGTAACATGGGACAAGGGTAGAACGACGATGATGAGGTACCTACACTTCACCTATCTCTTCAGGAATTCCCTTCTGTCCATTCATAGGCAATTGTCACTTGTTTATGTTGATAAGTTTCTGGTAAGGTTCTGTTTCTTGGAGTATTCAATGACAAAGGATGTAACCTCTTTCTTTCCTTAGCAACTAGGTAACAGGCAAAATATAGGATTCTAGGTAAACTATATGAAGAAACAACTCTAGGTTATCCTGTTTATTCGTTTTGTCATTAAAATAAAGTGAATGCATTAAACCATTTTCACAGTTACATAGTTCGTTGTAACAATAGTTAATATAACATCAACCACGTTACTTTGGAATTTCTAAAGCACCACTTTTTAGAAAATACAATTAGAAGGAAATTAATGAAACAGCAATGAAAATGTTAAAGTTTAAACAGTAGGTAGTAGTAGGCAGAGGCATTCAAAATGATTCCCTACTCGCAAGTTTTTTCCACTTGGAGAAATAAATAGTTCATACAATGGAACTAAAACTGATTCATTTATTTTTTTCATTCAGATTGTGTGCTATAATAATCATAATAACCGATGAGCTCGTGGCTAAGTAATAACAGCCACACGGGTCGATCCATCAGGGGGCCAAGTCTACTAATTTACAAACGTGTCAGTGATCTCATAATGATTAGTTTTTGACAGATATGCCATACAAAATCTGTCAAAAACTGATCATTCTGAGACCATTGACACGCTTGTAAATTAGTAGACTTGGCCCCCAGGTTGCCGGGGTTGATCAGTGGACCGAAAAGCACATTAAGTCCTCGAAAAGCACGTTAAGTCGTTAGTCCCGGCTGTCTTTCTCTGACAGTCGTTACGGGTCGTTAGAAGCCTGAACATCTGACAGTCTTACCAAGTATTAAATACCCATTAGTTACTGGGTTGTTGAGGTCAGATAGGCAGTCGCTCCATATAAAATACTGGTATTCAGCTTAATCCGGTTAGACTGGAAGCCGACCCCAACATAGTTGGGAAAAGGCTAGGCAGATTGAGTGTGCCATAATAACCATCAATTGTTTTCGTTTGATACCTCTGACAGCAGCAGACAGATATTATTGCTTTTAAATAATCTAGGATAATAGCGTTCCGGTTCAATTCTTTCAATCAACTTTCGGGAGTTATCGAAACAGATATCTACCGGTTAATTGATCAACAGTTTGCGCCTCAAATTATTTATGTTAGTAGGTCTCTCAATGGATTAGATCTTAGTTGTTAATTTGAACTGCAGATATAGTATTAATAATTATTTTTTGAGAACTAGCTCTAGTAGTCTCTCAAAATGGGGCAGTATGAATCAAGATTTTGGGTTATTCTGAAAATAGCATTGGTACACCAATGAAATCGAATGAAAACAATTTAATAAAATAATTTACTCGTTCAGGTCATAATTTGATATGCAAGATGGGTAGTCTAATAAGAATAAGAACAACATACTCGTTGTACTAAGGAATGTTTATATACATCTGAATCCTACATTAAAAAGAATACGTTTTATGTTGCTTACTTCAAAAACACATTATAGTGAAAAAGATCCATAGTTTTCTTCATTTTCTTCCGAATTTTCGCAACCCAATATTATGTGGTTGGTAAAGGCTCATGTTATCCTTGTCACTTTAAAGAGTCTTGTCGCGACAGAAATACTTTTTTTTTTTAAATTATGATTTATGAATTCTCAGGTTTCACGATTAGTCCAAGTTTGGAATATGTTAAGTAGATGTTTTGTAGAGATTTTATCAGGTTTTATAAAGAAAATCTATAATTAAGTATACAGGGTGTTAGGGTAGACACCGTTATCCTTGAAACTAGTGGTTCGGTGTCATCTACAATATACTTTTTCTATGGGACCAACTTTGAAATCACAAAAATAAAATCAGCTGTTCCATACATTTTGTCGATTTAAGTGAACACAAATGTATGGAACAGCAGATTTTTTTTCGCGATTTCAAGGTTTATCCCATAGAAAAAGTATAATATAGATGACACCAAACCACTAGTTTCAAGGATAACGGTGTCTACCCTAACACCCAGTATACCCTTTAGATACAATCGACACCCCGTGTTTTCCCCGCTTAGGGGTGTTTAGAAATCTTATTTCTTTATCCCCATCTACATACATATTATACACATAATATAATATAGATATTAACGTAAGGATACGCGGAACATATTTCAATTCTGTTATATGAACCTTTTAATGGATTTCGTTACTTGTGTCTCTTTGTCCTGTCCAAATAAATATTCATTATTTCATAAAACTTAATTATCAAATATGAATCATGGCTATATATTAGTGTATATGTATAGAAAATCCAAGTTATATTCGCACTTAAACGTAGAAGAAACTTGACTTTACGGAGAATTATGGATATCACCGAGATAATTTTATTATAGGCTATAATATATGCATTAGTGACTTATAATTATTATTTACACATATATTACTTGTACCGATTACAGATTAGACAAGTATTTGTTTAAAGCGCATCTCATTTTATGGCTGTTTAACTCTTAATTTATTAATTGTTTTATAATCATATTTACGATTAAATAGGCCCAATAGAGTAGCCGAGGATCGCGCTACATGACGTGCAATTGGGTTCAGCATGGGGCCTATGCTGATTATGATGAGGCACAAGTGAGAGTGGTAGGAAACAAAGTGGTATTAGGCGCCATGTACAATTTATGATGGTCAAGCCAAGATATTGACAACAGCATTATTAGCCCGAAAGTCTGACAATCAGCCTTGCCAAAAGGAGAAAAAGTTTACCAACGGATATCGTGGTATTCAGTAACTGGGTCGTGAAGTTTAGGTAGTCAAGCTCCATGGGAAATTATTCCTGATAGATTGATTCCTAAATTTTGGGATAAGGCTAGGCAGATGATGATAACATGGCACTCTTTGCATATGGCTACTAAGGAGATGGCAATGTGGAAACAGGTTTCACATTACAACTTAAACGGGTTTTGACGATTTATATCATCATTTTTAGTGATCTCGATAGACTGTGATAAAAGCTAACACTTTGAACCCATGCTGACTGATCAGTTTTTTGTTCTTTACGAATCAAAATTTTCTTGTGAAGTTCATACGGAAGTATATATTATTGCATAACTAATAAAAGTATTATTTAAATCCTGTTTAAATCCATAGAAAAATGTTGCATATACGGATAAGTAAAAGCAATATTTGTTCTTTTTGTCTGTTCTGTTCAGATGACTGTTTTTTTTTTCGTTTTGTTACCGTCTGATGTTAAAATGGTAATTAATATTTTCTCAAAATAATTTTAAGTTTAATTATCGAAACACCTTTGATGGGCCTCTTTTAAGTGCCTGGTAGTTTTCCTTATTATGAACATTTTACGGCCCCAACTGACGAGTTCTGAGTCGTGAGTTCGAACCCAGACAGGCGCTTTACTTTGTATAAATAATTTCATAAACACTGCTCTCAAAAACGGTGAAGGAAAACATCGTCAGGAAACCGGTATGTTCAAGATCCAAAAATTCGAAGACATGTGACATCTAAACCAACCCGCACTGGGCCTGCGTGGATTACAGCTCGCTTACTCTTGACGAGAGAATGCCTGAGTCCCAGCAGTGGGAATATTATAGGTTGATTATGCTGATATGTTAACGCTAGGCGCGCTAACTGTATCGGAACAGGGGTAGGCACTACATATAGGTACGAAAATAAGAAGTGGCACTGAATTTTCGCTATTTATTTAAACGCCTATCACATAACTTTTACGCGCCTATCACATAACTTGTTTATTAAGACCATTGTCGCATAATCAATTTTGAAAACGAATACTAAATTCGCTTGAATGATCGAATTCTGATTCGAATACTAAATTCACTTGAATGATCGAATCTGATTCAGTTACTGGGTTGTAAAGGTCAGATAGGCAGTCGCTCCATGTAAAATACTGGTATTCAGCTGCATCCGGTTAGACTGGAAGCTGACCCCAACATAGTTGGGAAAAGGCTAGGCAGATGATGATGATGATGATCGAATGCAATCAGAGTTATTTTTTTTCCAGTCTGCATGATGTACCATTCCCTTTTGCCCGTTACAGTACCTACTGTTGCGTTGTTGGAATAGGATATACATTTCTTCAGTAAGTAAATATGTTGAGATGGATGTAGTGACGAAAATGGATAAAGTAAGCAAAGAGTATATAAGGGGAAGTTTAAAAGTGGCGCCAGTGACAGAAAAGTTTGAGGAAATCGTTTGGCTAAGGTATGCGCATGTAATGAGGAGGGGGGAAACGCATGTGTGCAATATAAATGTTGATGGATGGAAGGCCAAAGAAATGATGGATGTATTGTGTCAATCGTGTGAGGAATGAAAGAGAAGCGAGTAACAGTATAACGGTTGACAGGGGAGAATGGGAGAAGAAAATGTGTTGTCGACCTCAAGTAACATGGAGCAAGAGCAGGAAGATGATGAGTAGGTAAGTAGACCGTACGATGAAGCATGAAATAGCATGGCAGATGAGAGTATGTCATGCTCACTTAAATATCTCGCTGATCGTAGCGCGTGTGCTGGATCATTCGGTTCCCTACAAAATGGTTGAGCTGGATGGTGCTGATCCACGTGTCATGTTCGTGAACGGGCGCCGTCAATTGAGACTGTTCACCTCTTATTTGCCAGAGCTTATTTTTAATCTTAAATTTTGAATTGCTTTTGATTATTTTTTGTTTAACATTGTTCTCACATATAAAAGCAACAAGAATACTGTACCTAGGATTTTGTAATATCTATATCCATATTATAGTGTCCTTGGAGATTCTTGCCCGTTCTTCTCCATAGAGATCTACGATTTGGAATGAGCAACTAGCTTCAACTTTCTGACTAACTGACTGACTCTTTGACAATTCAAAAGTGCCTGTAAATGGTTTAATTGAAATAAATGCTTTGAGTTTGAGTTTGAAGGTCCCACCTCCATTTCTTTATTGACTCGTAAGTTGAAGTGCACGTTGCAGTCAACAGTTTCACATAGCTATAGACAATAGTCTTAAGTTTTTTATCTGGTCGCGTGGTGAGACAATGGCATGACACATTGACTATTATGTTGAGAGGACTCCGAGTTACGGAGATAGGCTTAATTGTATCGGTGGAAAGGAAAAGATTCTGCCGATGTATTGAGATGTGTGTTTCTTTGCACTACATTTTCTTCAAGACTTGATTGGATTGTGCGTTACATATTTCAGTATTCCTGGCAATTTCTAACTCAGCTAGGATATAGATATTCGTTGAACTATTGGAGTCTTTAAATGATGCAGTTGTTAAATCGATCATCTCAGCTAAGGGGGTGCCGATGCGGTACTGAACTTTTGAAGGGACAATTATTAAAAGTTTTCATCGCCATTAGCTGCTTGCTAACCAAGAGATGCTGCAATATAATCGCCGTCCAAATGCACTGCTGAGGAGATTTCCGAGGCACTGGAAGCTTCATCTACTGCCAAAATTTTAAGAGTTGTAAGTTCCTTATAGAACTTTACTTTGGTAGGTAAGTAGGTACTACTAAGTTATAGGTGTTGTAAATTGAAAGTTAGAAATAGACCTACATTGATATATAATAAAGATTGACTGAGAGAATCGCGTAAACAGATGAAGATGTTATTTTTAATGAAGACCACACTGATATTGAAAGAAAAATGTAACAAAACATTATTATTAAAACATAAATAACAATAATATATCGTGTTTATTATTGTTTTATCTTTCTAGACTAGATACTAAAAATAAATCAATCGCACCTGATGTTTGCAGGAAAAAATAATCGATATCCTTAATCGCTCACGTTGCAGAACAATGACAATTAAACGCAGTTTATTTACCTATTATTAATTATCTAGAAAAATAGATATAAATGTTAATTTTCTGGCTAATTGTCATGAGTTTAGGGCAATAGATACATAATATATGTATATACAAATTAAGTCAGTGTTTTCTAAAAATATTTCAGAATAAACCATACCAACCACAGTGTCAAAGATAACACACTGGCTGGCACACATTTCTAATTTATTTTTCTTCAAAAGAGCGCAATACAAAAAAAAAGACAGTATTTATTTGAAAATAGAATTACTGTAAACCAGAGACAATACGCGTAAATTTTCGTTTTTATTTTTATCAAGATAGCAGTTACTTATTTACAAGTGCTTCGGTAGGCCGTAAACATGATGAAGTGTTAGTATCTAAGTATATTGAAAATTGATTTTATTCACATATCAGATTAAGTAATTGGTAGGTTGTCACATCTAATGGTTCTAGTTTAATAATAATTAATAACCAATCACCCTCGATGCTTCATTTGTGATTTAAGTCGAATTATAAAGTAGGTATCGAAAATATTTGGAATTTGTAGACGTTTACATAATATCTTCTTCGTCAGATCTATCCAGTACTAACCATTTACTAATAATAATATCACTTCTTGGTAATAACACAAAAATAATTTTCCTCTCTTTTAATGTAAACTAATCTGACACGTAAAAATATAAACAATATAGAGTTTCAACGCAAACGTGTTACGATAAAATCGTTCGCATAATCGAATATTATTCTTATATATTTATATAATTAGACTAATATATTAATTTCGACTTACTTTGAATTTCAAGCCTTTCTAGCTTGTCTTCAGCCCTTTGTTTGACTTCAAGTGGGCTCTCTATGTGGTAGAATATGCTTGCGCCCACCAACAAATACATGATATGCAGCGCAAGCATGCAGGTCAGCTGCTTTTTGGACATCATCTTGACAAGCTTCTTTATTTAAAACTTCTTAAATAAAAATCTTTACACTTATAAACACTTCTTGGTATCACAGTTGTCTTGATATTTGTATACTATTGTCACTTACAATCACAAATGTTTCATAATCCATATCGTCCCTTGCAGAGGGAATATTAACTGGAGCAATAAAAATCTCAAAATCTCCAATGTTTCTACAAACCGATGCAGGGGTAAACTGAGATCTGGCTGACACACACTCTTCTTTTTGTACCACATGTTAATAAGGTCTTCATTGAAGATAATTACACAGACACTTCGATTATTTATTTATTATTATGTTCGTATATACATCGTGGTTACTTGTGAGTTGAGATGACACTTCCCGATTGACCGACGTTCGGCTCGAGCGGTCGATGCGTTAGAATGATTTTCCCAGCGCGCGCGCCTGCGAATCGTGCGCCGTTTGCTCTTACGTCCTTTTTTTATACGGCAAGCTCTAAATATTTGTGTGACAACGACACGAATTAACTCGTCGTAAAGGATAATAAGTAAGGTTATTACCGACATAGTTATAACACTAGTTCTGACGCAGTGATAATGCTAACACTCCGAGGCGAAAGATTTCGTTTATAACCGGGGATTATAGGGGATTCTGCGTTTGATAAAGAGATAGTTACATCACTGACTGATAGCGAATTCTTCAGGCTCCTAACTTTGACGTAGCCGAGGGACGATTAATTAGGCTTGCCAGTGTTGACGATGGAAGAAACTGTTGAGTGATAAATTGGAAACGGTAAATATGAAAAAATGATAAGTTGATAAATAATTGTGTTTTAATAGCGTATACAATTAGTCATTCTTAAACCAGATGTTGTAGTTTGATGGTTTCGTTTGCGTTTTACGTTGTTGATTCAAAGATAATCAGGGAGTTCCGTACATAAAGAGTACTCACGAATAAAGTTAGGGTTGGGTGATGCTTTGTATGAAACCATAGTACCTACCTACATATTGTTGTTACGTTTGAACATTGCCCAATCTTACAATTGCTAAGGTCTGACTTCACAAGAACGGGATTTCATTTCTCTTATAATATCCTGTTGCGTCGACCCTACGTGGGGTTCAAAGTCTTTGGAAATTACTTTATTATCATGTCCTGACTGTTACGAGAAATTTTTATTTATTATTAAACTAGCTGCGCCCCGCGGTTGAAATCTCGATCCCGTGGGAATATCAAAATAAATGAAAAACCATTTGTTGGTTGAGACGATATCAGGAAAGTGATGTTTTAGGTACCTACGTTCTGCAAATCTACATGGATTATTAAATACTGTGCCCCGCGGTTTCACCCACGTAAGTCTCGATCCCGTGGGAATATCGGGATAAAAAGTATCCTATGTGTTAATCCAGGTTATAAACTATCTGTTTGCCAAATTTCATCCAAATCCATTCAGCCGTTTTTGCGTGAAAGAGTAACAAACATCCATCCATACTTACAAACTTTCGACTTTATAATATAATATTAGTTAGATACATTTCTCTTTTGTTGAGTAAAGTTTTGATAAACGAATAATACTTAATTCAACAAAAAATTAAATTAAAAAGGAATAATTCATGTAAAACACTGGTATTCAGATGCATCCTGTTAGACTGGAAACCGACTCCAAGATAGTTGAAAAAAGGCTAGGCTGATTGATTAGTTTTCTATAAAACTTACTTGAGACATGCGGGAAAAACCGCGGGGTTTCTCCCGCGAGATGGTAATTTAGAAAATTGTAAATAAATCAATAAATAATACCGTTTAATGAAATTCAAATATTTTCATAAAACGAATAGGTACGCGAAATCGTATACGTGTGTTAAATTAATGTCACCATTAAAGCGGCACGTTGTATATACAGACGAGAAGAAAGGAACAGAAAAATACGTACAAAGGCAATGCTTATTTCTAAAGAAAATCCAATCCTACTTTTTAATCCAGGTTATAAACTATATGTGTGCCAATTTCATCCAAATCCGTTCAGTAGTTTTTGCGTGAAAGAGCTTTCACATTTATTATTAGTAAGAATAGGAAGTAGGATTATGTGTAACAGTTTTAAATCAATCTGCCTAGCCTTTTTCCAACTATGTTGGGGTCGGCTTCCAGTCTAACCGGATGCAGCTGAATACCAGTATTTTACATGGAGCGACTGCCTATCTGACCTCCACAACTCAGTAACTGGGTAATACGATATCCCTTGGTAAGACTGGCTGTCAGACGTTAGGGCTTCTGACGACCCGTAACGACTGTCAAAGATCTACGAATGACAGCCGGGACCAACGGCTTAACGTGCTTTCCGAGGCACGGAGGAGTTTCGGTATGTAAATATGGTCACCCATCCACGGACCAACCCCGGCAAGCGTAGCTTAACCTGATGGATCGACGCGTACTGCTGTTATTACTAGGCCACGAGCTCCTCATGTGTAACTATTTTAAGTGCTAGGTACTTATAGTCATATATCGCTGTTACCTGAATCGTTGAACCAAAGTGTCCTTTGCGCTGTCACCGACGACGACGTGGATGTAGCGAAGTACATGCGGCTGCATCAAGCTATACATTTCCATTATAAGCTGATCTCGCATTCTACATAAATTCTATACAATGCGAGATCGACATAAACTGGAAATGTATAGCTCACATTGTCACAAAGAAGGAATGACTGATCCTTGAGCTGCTTAGTAATGCTGTTCGTCCTTGCCCGACTGAGATACCCCCTGGAATAATGGATTTTATTAATATCCCCTGTATTTTTCATATTTCTATGAGGTATCCCATTGGTTTGTAGGTACATCGCCACAGGTGATCAATTTGGTCATAAATAAAATACAATAGACGTAACTATATTTAGTAATCTATTCCGCTGCACTATTCTTAAAGAGTCATAAAAAACCCTGTAAAAAAGGATAACGATTGACTCGTCGCGAACCCGAACATGACGTGAACACGACGACGTCATAAACAGTCGATGTATTAAATTGAAGGTCAGTGCCAAGCCTCTTGCCGATTGATGACGTATGGGAATTAGGGTAGGAGTAATTATGAGGGGATTTCCTCTTATTTACTGCTTATGTATAAAGTGAAGGTGATGTTTGCGTAAATCAGTGGGCGTTTGATTTTATTATTTAATCAACTTACTTTTGTATCGACTCTTGTCTGTGTGTTAATAAGATGAGTCACTTGAAATCCCGTAAGTATTCTTTCTAAATTCAAGATGTTTCACCAATGAAACGGTGTAGGCCCCGCTCGCCCCTTGGATGTTGCCCCTAATTACCTAAGTGTACCCAAACACCCCTTTCAATATTAGATGGCCCCAGTCGCCCCCGATTGTTAGTAGGTTAAAAGTACAGTCAGCACTCTTTTTATATATTAAAATAAATATTGTTTTCTTAAAACTTCGATCAAAACCTAACAAAAAGTACTAAGCTTGCATTATTCACCAATTTTATTCAACAACTTAATTTTTAGACAATATATACATAACACAACTAACTATTTACATAAAACACTAAAACTTAAAGAACTAACTAAGTATAACTAAAGTAAGGCGTCGAAAAATTCCTCCGCATCGCTGTCGGCTGGGAGACTGGCGGCATTGCCACGTTGAATGGCAATGCTTAGCCTCTGACCAAGGTAAAAGCCAGCCCTTGGGTCACGGGAAGTGTCAAGCAGCCGTTTGGAGATTTCATTAAACAGACTATGAGCCCTCGGACCCCACGGCCCTAGGGTTTCAACCCCAAACGGCTCGAAAATATAATTGTCTATAAGGCTATTATACTTTCGCCGCTTGAGGTTTTCCGCAGCCGCAGCGGCAGCGCCAGCACAGCAAGCCGAGCCAGAAAGATGGGATGGCGCAAGAGTTTAGTGTGGGACGCAACGTGTGTCGATACACGTTGCGTCCCACACTAAAGGAATACCCATCTTCCATGGGAATAAGGACATGCCGTCCGGTCTTTTGCCATAGTCGCGTTTTAAGCCATTGGGTTCTAATACAGCTGGAACGCCGACGGTAACAAGAGCTCGTCGGATGATGTCATTAATATTAGCGTGCCGCGCTAAGCGACCCGCACTTCGGCTGCAAGACAGGCCGTGGTGTCCGAGTGTGTTGACAACTTCGCCACAGTGACAGCGATGAGGAGTACAACATGGGGCTCCTAGGCGCAGGGAAGCAGCGATGCTCAACGTAGTGTCGTCGAACAAAGTTCCTAGGTTCGATGACGGTAGTAGCTTGCATGAATTCAAGATAGTATTACAATCATTAAGTATTATCCCATTATTAAAAATACTTTATTATACCTAGCAAAAAGTACTAGGATTGCATGAATTCAAGATAGTATTACAATCATCATTAGTATTATCCCACTAATAAGATTTGGATGAAAGGCACACAAATAGTTTATAACTAACAAAAAAAGTACTAGGTTTGCATAACTTCACGTTTAGTTACACTTGGAAATAAGTAATAAACTAATTAGCTTATTTCTCTTAGCACGAGCTTTCTTAAAAATATCATGCAAAATGTCGTCGGCCCATCTGGATGACCGACACTTCGTCTTTCAGTTCTTGGACGCCAGTCGATCACTGCCTTACTCCACCTATCATCACTTACGCCTTGCCAGGGGGCCAAGTCTACTAATTTACAAACGTGTCAATGGTCTCACAATGACGAGTTTTTGGCAGATTTGCCATACAAAATCTGTCAAAAACTCATCATTGTGAGACCACTGACACGTTTGTAAATTAGTAGACTTGGCCCCCAGGTGTCCTGCCCAACTATATTTGAGTTCCATAACTCGTTTTCCTATAGCGAAAACCTTCGTTCATCTTCAGATCTCGAAGGGCCCATCGTAGTAGCGAACATTTGTAAAAAAAATTGCTTCTGCCTGCGGACTTTGTTCGTGTAGAAGTCGTAAGACACCACAATAAACTAAAATAACAGCTACATTTACCAAATCTATTTTTCTTTCTTTCTATAAACTTACTATTTTTCTGAGAAATTCGTCAACTCGTCCAACATGCCTACGGCCCATCTATGAAGACTTGCAGACAATCAAAAGAACGTCCTAAATGGGCCGTGGGCATGTAGTAGTAATGAAAAATGAAATAAATGCGATTTTGCATTAATTTCATTAGCTTGTGAATTCTTTAGTCTTAGCATGATAATTGCTATTGCGATGCTAATTGCTAATAGCTAATATGACGATAATTGATAGTAATGAAGTATGTGAATTTTGTTAATATGCGAATTAAAAAGTGCGTTCGCCTTAGGACGTCTCCTGGCGTGTATTTATTGCGTACATATTGGCGTGTATTATCTATTTAAGTATATCTACCGCTGCGTGTGTCGACGCTCTGACATATAATAGTATGAAAAATTACGAATAAATTCACTTAGCATTTGACAGAATTCCGCAACTACTTTTCATTTGCTAAATGCTAAATGAGAAATTGCTTGCTAACAATTAATGCGAATGCTAATTAATCCTACACTAGCATACACTAGCATGTGCATGGACCCTCCTGGAGGCGATTGGCGGCGATGACCTCTCGCGGCCGGCCTTAGTGCCTACCTAATTATTGTGACTAATTCGAATAGCTGTACAAAAGACATTTTTGCATTCCACAAAAATCTTCAAAGTGTTTTTAGTCCAATTAATCCAATAAAAACTATGTTAAAGTTAAAAGCATTTGTTTGTTTCGGAAGTGTCTACTTGTTTGCGACCATTGAAGAGAACCCGGACGTTTTCCGTACTTTTGTACTTCATAAATAGATAGATAGGTATCTGTTTTATTCTTAAAACTATTAGATAAGTGAGGTACTATGTCGTCAAATCATGAAAACAAATTATAACAAAAGTTAGGACTTAAGAAAAATTAAGCTATTAACATGAAAAGTAGGGTTATATGTGAAACTTTTAAGCTGTTTATATTATTATATTTGTTAATGCCCGCGGCTTCACCCGCGTGGATGTCTTGACAAATTATATATTAAAAGAGAACTACTCTATCCATTGGTGAAAATAGCATGAAAATCAGTGCAGTCTTTTTGGAGTTTATCGCGAACAGACAGACAGACGCGCCGGGGGACTTTGTTTTATAATATGTAGTGATTACGCTAGAACGGGTAGCACCATGTTCAGCATCATCAAGCTATAGCAGACCCGGCTGCATCTGACCTCTTCAACTGCACGCCATTGAGCTCAATCCGCGGCCATTTTCATCCATGATGAGTCTGGGTGTAGGTACTACACTACATTTCCCAACGGCCTTTGCTTTGGTTTGACTGTAAATAAATACATGTGGTGCAACTTGGAAGAGTCTTATGATGAACTAGGATCATCATAATCCTCATCATCATCAGCCTATAGCAGTCCCCTGCTGGACATAGGCCTCCCCGCCATTCAGCTCGATTCTCGCAGATCTTATCCAGTTGCTACCAGCCATCCTGCGAAGATCGTCGCTCCACCTAGCCTGAGGGCGTACTACCTTAGGTTTGCCGATTCGCGATCTCCACCCAAGAAAAACCGATGATCGTTGGGGTAGACGTACCCCAACGATCATAGGTTTTACGGTTAATATGGCCTTGCTTATTCTCTGAGGTATGTCGAAAACTTTGGTTATCTACCGGATTACCTCATTCCGGATTCTAATCCTCAGAGATACTCCAAGCATTGCTCGTTTCATAGCTCGCTGAGCGACCTTGAATTTATATTCTTGAGCCGTACCGTGAGTGTCCACGTTTCGGCTCCGTAAGTCATGACAGGCAGTACGCACTGATTGAAGACTTTAGTTTTTAGGCTCTGCGGAATACGCGACGAGAAGACTCGACGGAGCTTCCCAAAGTTGCCCAGCCCAGCTGAATTCTTCTGTTAGCCTCTTTCTCAAAGTTGTTTTTACTAAAATGCAGAACTATACTCCATTTGAAATAAGATTAGACATTCAAATAAACCTTTATACAGTCCGTTAGGCATAAGGATGGCATTAAAAGCAAAAAACTTTACACAATACCAACAGTCTACTGCAGCTACCATTTGTCATGCCACCAACACCAACGCAATGGAAGTCAAAATCGGTTGAACGGACTGTAAAAAAGGTTTATTTAAATTTCTAATCTTATTTCAAAATATGGGGAATAGGATAAGTTGAATTTATTGTGAAAGCTTGCCAAGTTATTACAGCAACAATTGTGTAACTCCTAACCACATTTACATCAGGCTAATCCAGGTTATTCCCGTCATGGGTTCTGTGTCACCTCCTTCGTCTTATCAGGCCATTGATCTTGCCAACACTTCACCAGCCAACTCATCAAAATTACTTAACTTTATCACGTGTATTTTCCCTCTATTTCTGTAATAACTTAACATTCAGTAGATATGGACTGCGTGATCAAACACAGATTAACAATATGTCAATAGGAACGGGTAACATTTTTTGATGAGATAATATTAGACTTATGATAACATTAATTAGTTTTACCGTTGCTAATAAACGAGTTATCTTTAATAAATTACGCATTTCTTGATTATTAACAAGATGTTTTTCCTGGGATTCTGAAAAAGTACGTGAGTGACGTGTTAAGGTGAAATTGTTCGACTTTCCGGTGATAAGTACTCTTTAATCTCTTTTTGAACAGTCATTCTGATCACCACATTTGCTATAAAACTTCGAGAAGTGTGACTCTCCAAATAATTAAGGTTTACAAAATTAAAAGCAACAAGAGAAATAGATAACACGAGAAAAACGCCCTACTAAACTTGGTGGGAAGAAGAAGCAAGAAGGCGGGTAAAGAAGACTTTTTACAAAAATATAACAACCCACTTCCACAAAAAAGTGAAAAATTACTTTAATTTCGGAAGTCTGTGTCTTTGGTTTTGGATTTTCGTTTTGTTTGCCACCGACTTCCGAAAATAAAGATATTTTTCACTATTTTGAGCGTGGGAAATCATCAAATGACTTCTCCCACTCTGGGCGGAGCGGAAGGGCGTGTCAGACTTTTACTGACTAAAACCCACCCGTGTCCCTTCAGTTGCCTGTTGCCAAGGGTCCCTGTATCCCTTTCGGACTTTCCCGCAACCCTGGCAGGGTGCAGCACCCTGGGTTCTAATATGAGTACAGCTTATAAAATCCCTCTTTACCATCATGTAAATGCAATCAGTAGTACCTACGCACAGGGGATTCTGATGTAATAAAAGGTGGTCATCTGTGTAGATTAGTCAGCCAAGGAAAAAACAATACTCTCATAAGTAGTCAATAGTTTAGGAATATATATACCTATTACCAATGACAAAATCTTTCAAATAAAGACAAAAATGTCACATGTAGAAATTTTTCTAAGAAGGATGTATACACAAACGGTTAATACTAGGAAAAACCGTATAGTATAGGTAAAAGAGAGAAGGAAAGAAGTGCAACAGGATCTGATAAAGCAACGTGTCGGAAGGATTGCACACGTCATATTCCTTCATCTCTAACGTTTAATTGAAACGCCTTTTGACGTACGAAAACAGTTACAGGATAAGCGATGTCCTTTCCCACGTTTACACCAAGATACTTATAAATACATGGTTTCTACATACATATTGTCTCTACTTTGATTATAATTTATACCTAAAACAAGTTGATGAAGAAAAAAAAACGAAAAAAACAATGTAAACAAGACTCATGGCTGAAATAACGTTAATACATGTATATGCATGATACATGTTTTGTACACAATAGATGTTTAATGAGAAGTGAGGGCCGCCGTCGAACCCCGATAGGCGCTTTACTTTGTGTAAATAATATCTTCACCGCTCTCAAAACGGTGAAGGAAAACATCAAAAGGAAACCGGCATTTCCTGGAACCAAAAAATTTAAGACATGTGACATCTACCAACCCGCACCAGGCACACGACGTGGTGGATTACGGCCAGCTCCCTCTCACCGAGAGGAGATCTGTGTCCCAGCAGTGGAAACATAATTATATGAAATATATTAGGTTGATTATGATGCTCATGCTACACTATATTATGTTGTTGACAAGGGTTGTAAAAGACTTGTTGAAAATAAGTATCACAACTTGTATAAGGATGAAAGCGCGGGATTACGATACGAAAAACAATGACGACGATTTCAGAAAAAAATTAAATGAAGATGCAGCCAATGACGCAGGAGGCAAATCGAAAAAGGTATTCTCTAAGTACCTTTGGATCAGGGATAGGTATTAGGGACTTACTGATTTCACAACAACAGTCACTTTTTCAACAAGTTTGTGCAGTACAAGAGTTTAATCACGTACACTTCAACGCCGAAGTTGGAGCTACAGCCTGTAATTTTCCAATTCAACATGAATCAACTTTCAGAAAGATGCAATTAAATTAAATGCGCGCCATCAAAATTATTAGAATTGGTTAAGCTCCGTTCACACGGCGATGATTAGTACGATTTTTTACGATGTTTAGATCAAATAGCAGGGTCATACTGCATTTGTTTTTACCTTATAATTTTGACCTTATAGTGAGGAACAGTGAACGTGTGATCCCATTTTTTTACCGGAAAATATCGCCGTACCACAAAGTAGAAACCTAAGCTGTGTCTCAGCAGTGGGAACGTTATAGCGGAAGCGTTATATCAAGCAATTCTTTGTGGCCAGTATTTAGATTATTCGATGACTCGTCAACACGGAAACCTTCCCATCTTTCCAAAGATCAATGTCCTTGAAACGCCGGTCACAGCAGTCACAGGAGTGTCACTATCATCAGTCACAAATATTTGCCTCGCCGTGCTAATCTTCGCTTTAATCCTCCTTCAGGTTTAAAGGTATTAACGAGAAAGCCTGATCTAGTTCATGCGTCATTCTTGTGGCTATCTGAAGGTTGAAATGGTTAATTAAGTTTTATAGGCAGTCATTTGAATGACAGGCAAATATTCAAAAATGGGACAAGGGTCTTCGGATTCAAAGCGGTAAAAAGCGGAAACAACCCAGGTATCCCAGGTTTCAGAATTACTCCGTTAATGTCTTGCTTGATAGTTTTGACATTTGTTACCAATTTATATGATTTTGCTTAATTCTCGGTTTAGAAATCATTGATCTTTCTTTAATCATCTTCCACTTCATAATCTTTTCCCTCTATAATTTAAACTCACTCATGAACTCCACTTAAAATTTCCTACTGTGAATTATGCTCATAAATAGCTTTCGATATATTAAATTTTCTACCATTCGCAAGTATTTTGGCACGAAAATATCATTCTGAGTACAGATCTTTATTAATATTAGTATTTACGATTCTATTGATCCATCATGTCTTTACAGGTTGGGGACAGATTTACTCCTATTTCCTCGACACGTCGTCATAATATAGACTTGTATTTTTGGCAATAAATTCAAGGTATATTTGATTCATCCTTGTTCTGTCATATTTCCTTGTCATCTTTAAAACGAGGTGAACATTAGTTCATTGTTTGCAAATTTTACAGGAATGTGGTCAATGTCTCGTATTTTGAAGTTTTATCATTTTATTGCAGCGTCTTTAGCATTATAAGCTCTTAATCAGGTAAATGATCACGGCCATTAAACTCAAAGCTATCAACGTTTTGCCGAAACCATAAGTCTATGCTTTTTGAAACGAGGAAAACGCCTTCATGTTTTATTCTCCTGCTCATGATCTTTTTTTACGATTGCTTTACTGTTTAGGAAATAAAAAGCAACCTATATACATTTCCTTCTAAAATTCGGTTGAATGAAATGGGGTCATTTATCTCTGTATACAAAAGTTTATTTCACCTACGTGACACATGCTACATAATTTTCTACCATCTAATGTCTTCATGAACATTTTATTAAGAGTCTGTCGCATTATATTCTTACTTTTCCATGTTGAAAGGAGACCCATCTACCTCATTACTAAAAATATACTTACTCTAAATGCATTACTCATGCGAGGAAAGATGATCACTTGCACTAAATGGCTTCTCGGCTTTGTTTATAGGATTTCTGTAATTTTCTTTATTACCACATTTACTTACTTCAGAACAAACTTCACCACCATCAGCTAAAGATACAATATCATCATTTAGAAACTTATGCCGCTGCATAATTCATGCATTATTTTAATTAGTAGTGAGCAAGTGACTAGAACTCATTACAATGTCGTCGTCTGAACTAATTATTTCACTGATTAGCACGCTTCCTTGTGTATTAAACTAATATTACTTGGAGAGGTAGATATTAGCGTGTTGCAAATATGTAGTATTAAAGTTAAAGCTATGAACAAATAAACAATTACTGGAACTCAACAGTTGTCGACCGAGTTGGTGTCTAAACCGACTCGATCGACATATCACGACGAATCAAGTCTTGGTGCGAATAGCAGAAGAGCAGCTTTTGTGGTGTCATTTCGAACATGTTGAATTGATTTACGCGCAATTTAATTTTGTTACGTAGATAAAAAATATGACTGCCTTGTTGGTCTAGTGGACGCAAGCGCTACTGTTGAGCATGAGGTCCTGGGTTCGATTCCCAGATCGGGTAAAGTGTTATTGTGTTTTTCAGCCCGGAGTCTGGATTCTTGCCCGGTTGATGGCAATAGGCTCGCCACCTATTACATGAGACGGCGAATCAGAATCAGAATCAGAAATTTATTTGCTATGAATGTAGGTACAGGTATAAGATGTTGTACATAAATAAATATGATCGGCTACAGTCTACCTTACGCGAAACCTTTAGCGAAATGTGGGTGTACTATAGGTACACCGCTCCACCCTTCGGGGATTACAGGCGTGATGTTATGTTATGTATGTAAAATACTGGTATTCAGCTGCATCCGGTTAGACTGGAAGCCGACCCCAAGGACCCCAACATTGTTGGGAAAAGGCTAGGCAGGTGATGATTATGTTATGTATGTTATAAAAAAATATGACTTGTAAAATCATATACCTAATGATGCCTTGTAATAAAGATTGCAGCGAAATGCTAATACAACAGACGATTACGTAAATAAATCTAAGCTAAATAGCCTATTGGCTATCAATACCCTAGGTAATTGTGGTCAGAATTTTCAATCACGCATTAGTACCGATCCAGTGAGTAATTCTTTCAATTTATTATGTTAGTTGATAGGAAAATCTTAAAACCCCATTCGTATAAAGTAGGTGTGTGACGTTGTTCTACACGTTTATGTACTTACGTTCTTGAATACCTACCTGCGTAGATGGGCGAGGAAATAATGTTTAGGTTCTTATGTAGCGGAATCTACATTGTGATAGGTAAGGTAGGAGCTTTTTTCCTCTACATTGTGATAGGTAAGGTAGGATCAGCTGTTTATCTATACATATAATAAATCTGTAGACGAGGCGTTTCTGTACAATGAAAAAAAAAAAAAAAACCTAGCTGGTGTGTCCAAGAATAACCAACAGATGCCATTTCTACCATTTTTGGAATTTTTGTCTGTTTGTCTGTTTGTCTGTTTATCTGTTTGTCTGTTTGTCTGTTCGTTTGTTTGATTGTTCCAGTATCACGTAAAAAGTACGAAATCAATATGGTTAACTTATAAACTCAAATATTGTGTGTAACTCGATGTTTCATTTAGTTTTTGTTTCATCGCAATCGCTTCAAAATATCAAAAGATATAAGAGTTTAAAGTATTCAAGAAGAAATTTTCATTAGGTACGTAATGTAGATACACGTAACGACATCTATTGTCGTAAAATGACACTAGCGTAAAATCAGGTAGGTTTGTGAGAACGTGTGTAACACACGATCATAATCATCATATGTTCACATACTTCGCGCGGAAACATAACGCGATACATTGTGAATTTACCCAATCTAAAGTTTGGTTAATTCAAGTTTTCCAAATCCATTGTTTGGTAGTAGTGCCATAGGTGGCGCTATCTATCTTTTAAATCATGAAAAAATGGTGATAAATTTTAATTTCTTAAAAATTGTAGATTGTTACATCGAGCAAAAAGTGAGTAATTAAGGCACGACCGCGCTTACTAAATAAACACGAGTGCATTAATTACTCACTTTAGCAAGGTACGTAATCTACTTTTCTTTCAACTACCAATGTACCTGCTGCGATAAAATATACCTGCTCAAGGTTAACTCAACTCAATCCAAATCAAGTTAGGTCAAGTTAGGTCAAGTCAGGTCAAGTCAGGTCAAGTCAAGTCAAGTCAAGTCAAGTCAAGTCAAGTCAGTCATGGAACCCTACATCTTTTCTACATACCTTACAGAGTGTTCGAACGTTTTGCCATATATTTTGACAGTATCACTTCGTGCTCGATAGATGGCGTTGTTCATTTAACGTCATTTTCTGAATCGCGGTGTTAAAGAGTCTCCGTAGAAGAATGACTTTCGTCGAATTCATAATTATCGAGTGTTTGGCTCATTTTGAATTGAACACATAATCCATACTAATCGATGCTTAAAAGTATAAATTCGATAGTAACTCTGTCTGTCTGTCCGTCTGTAATTCTGTATGTTACCTTTTCACGCCTGATCCACTGAACGGATCTCGATAAAATTTGGTAAAGAGATAGATGGCATCCCGGCGAAGAACATAGGCAATTATTTTCTCAAAAACAAATTTAAGGGGGGGGGGGATATAGGGGATGAAAGTTTTTATGGGAAACCTATCATTTTTAGAGTTCCGCAGTCAACAAGGAAGCTTTATAGTGCCATGTCCGTCTGTCTGTCTGTCTGTCCGCGACTTAGCTCAAAAACTTTTAATCGACCAACTTACATGTGCAGTTGCAAAA
This sequence comes from Lithophane ornitopus, assembly GCA_948473465.1. NCBI lineage: Eukaryota > Metazoa > Arthropoda > Insecta > Lepidoptera > Noctuidae > Lithophane > Lithophane ornitopus. The sequence goes on along the minus strand of OX419624.1, from coordinate 12,160,250 downwards.
ACCAAAACATTCTGTATGCGAGAACAAGTTTTTTAACTACAATGTTTTTTTAACTACACTTTGAGGGACAGTAAACGCCCATAGACGTAATGACAATAAAACTTTGCGAAAGTTTGTTTGATAAATTAATTCATCCCAACTACGGAACCCTTCATTGTGCATGGTTCGACACCCGCACTTGGCCAGTTTTTTTTTAACTTAGGGCTGTGAAAATTTATGCTTTTTGTAACCAACAAAGAGTTATGTTCTTCTAAAATCATCCCTCATGAGGGTAAAAACCCTTCTTCATGTAAGTACTTATTATTGACATTTTTGCGGGACTCTCTTCAAGAGCGTTAAGGGATTGAGAATATTATAGTCATAGTCCGTATCTTGAGAATCTGTCCACTCAATCAAAAGTTATTACTACTTGGCTCTTGGCTTGGAACGAAGAGTTTGAGTTTACCAGTGAGTACTTACTCGATAGATGGCGTTGTGCAAATGATGCGATTTTCTTAAGGGGCATGCGCCGGTAGCCCGCGAAATTCAAATCTTAAGTTTTTTGCCATTTGCAAGTCAGTGTCAGACAGGTTGTATGTTAAAATGAAATTGTTTATTCTGTAAATAGGTTATTGGAATCACTTTTACACGTCGTAATAATATCAAAAAATGTAAAATTAAGCTAGATGAGGTCGGCGTTTCCTATCTGACTACTCTGAGAAGAAAGGCCGAAACAAACTCAGTCTCTTTTAAAGTCCGGACATACCTAGGTCAGATATCGGCATATTGGTCAGGCCCTATGAGGGCCATGTAGATTAGAGTCTGAAATGGTCTTTTGAGGAATGAACCACACAGATTTGAGTGAACCTGTCCTGTCACTGCAAGCATTTGTCAGTAATAGTGGAGCTCAGCTCAGAACTTAAGGAGCTCAACGACTCGACGAACAATACCAAAGAAAGGACATTTGTGTAGGCCGCATAAAGTTCTCAAATTGCCAGACCATTGTTAAAACTAACTGAGAACGAAAATTCACATTCATCCTCACATTCACAATAATTCAATACTTTACAAAGTAATCATTTGTCAATATCCTACATATAATATTCAATAATGTGAATTTGTATATAAAACTGGTAGGTATATTTTGATGATTTTCCATAGTACTTATTCAAAATGTCACAATGCCAAAATGACAAAATGTTAGCAGAGCGAGCAGCTCAATCCCATGCTTTTTGTCTTCTAAATAATCTGAAATTGTATAGTACCCTTTTTTACAAAGTTTGGTTTTAATACAGCTTTTAAATCGTTTAATGGGTAAGTTTCGAATGTCAATATGAATAAAATATGATTCGCGATCGTAGCAAAGTAGCTTTACAGAATAATAACCATTAGATACAGGAATACAACTCCTGCAATATTAGTTAGATTAGATAAATAAATATTTAACACAATTGCGACTCATTATTTAGATCAACATAAAACTTGATACTGACCTGTAAAAAGCAAAAAACATAAGATAATTTGAATTTCGCAGGCTCCCGCAAAGCTTTCGCCTTAGTTTCCATCGTCCATACAATATGCCATAGTTTTTTCATTAATCTTTATACAATATTTTTTCATTAATCTTTCCGACAGTTTCAAACTGCTGTCCATACTATCCACACTATCACCACAATATAGATATGGACTACCACTAATATATAAAGTTACTGGCTGTCTCATGTCTGTTACTTTTACGCCGTAACGCCTAGGTCGCCTAGACAGACCACGTGGGTTATGGGACATAGGATACTTTTATCCCGGTAGCACATTCCCGTGGGATAATTTCCGACATCCACGCGGGCGAAGCCGCGGGCAAAAGCTAGTTAGTTAATATAATCGTAAAAACCAAGCGAAGCAAGGGGATGACTCGCTCGGTTTTTACGATTAAAAAAAAATGACGAGATTATAAATGGATCGATTCGTCAATCTGCATTAATTCCCACTTTTATTTATGTACTACTACTACATAGCTACTTATTAAGTTTTTTGTAACTAAACACTATGGGTCTTTGTTGTCTGTTTATTTTTACCCGACTGCCCCAGGAGGGTAATGTTTTTCGAGAGTATGTATGTATGTATGTTTGTATGTATGCATGTCTATTTCTTTGGCACGCTCTGTAGCCTAAACGGATGGATGGATTTTAACATACGAGGTGTCGTTAGGTTCGTCTTAATTGTGGGAGTGACATAGGCTATATTTTACTTATTTCAGTTAAGTTTAGGTTTTTGCAGTCGGGTTTTTTGTTTTTTAAGTAATTTTATTAATTTTTTGTTTATTCATTCTTTAAATGATGGTGAAAACCGCATCAAAATTCGTTCCGTAGTTTCAAAGAACAACACGGTCTCACGGACATATTCTCATTGTTTTTCTCTATATTAATAAGAAGTAGAAGAAGTTCTTATTAATTTTATTGATTACAATCTTGCTTAGGGCTGATTTTATTCCTTCTGGCCTACAATGTTGAATTTGCAAAATGTTGTTCGGGGAATAAAATTCAAGTCTGACAGTTTTTGTATAGAAAATCAGTCAACATTTTTTTATTTATTCGCTTGATTAGACTAATAAGTACTAGGCATAAAAGTTTGGTCGAATTCGGCCTTAGTAGACAAATATGCAATTTAACTTTTATTTTACGAGATTGTGTTATAATAACTGTAAGAATAGTGTTAAATTTACTCTAGAAACCTCAAAATCGTCCGAAAGCCACTATTTCCACGTTCAGGGTAATGAGCTACAGTGCTGAGTGAGGATTTTCAAATAGATTTCTTAAGCTTTCCTCTTGGTCATGTAGACATCCATTGTTGGCGGCATCATCGTCCACAGATAAAATGTGTAGGAATTAGTAAAGTAAAATAAAAGTTTCAATTTTCACAGAAAAACCTACAACATTCACGCCTTGTTTCCCCGATGGGCTAGGCATACACATTTCGCCAGTTATATTTAAATCGAATACTAAGAAAGTTCTGATAGAAATACCCGAAAACACTTTGCCCGACCTGGGTATCGTACCTATAGGGCCTCATGCTCAGTAGAAGTGCTTGCGAGGCAGTATATTTTACCAAGCAATAAAATGATACAAAATTTTCCTCTAAAACCTTCCACTGACACAATCATGAAGCATCTAAGACTATGGCGATGGCGTTTTGTTTTGGTAATAGAACAAAGCTTCCGTGAATTCTGTAGCTAATACGCGACCGGTCATAAGGTCGATTTTAGACGCCATTTATTTTCCCAGTTCGTGCGTAAACGAAAAGGCGGCAAACTGATAAGTTGAACAATGAATGACTCAAAACCAAACGTAGTCGTTGTGCAGCTATTCAGTACCTAATCTATGAAATTGGTACCTTATCTAGAGGAGGGCTTGGTCGAAGGACAAGCTGTAAAATGAAAATCGAAGCTAAAGATAAATTGTAAAATAGAATTTAAGAAAAAATGATTATGTACCTTGCGTAGTGAGGCGACACGGTATTTCACAGAAATACTTGAAACCATTAGTGTCGCGACGACACGTCGTCTGCTGCTGCTGCTGCAGTCGCCTACGGCCTTGTACCTTTAGGTTCGTTCCCTTGTACCTTTAGGTTCGTTCTTGATCAAACGCTGTAGACGTGGAAAACGTTGAAGGCATAAGAAAATCTAAAAAATCTTTTAATTTTCACGAAAAACATAATACTATGATGGCAAGCAAATACTTACCGATAGATAATATATGTACAAGTATTAAATTCCTACTGCGTATACCTGCAGTACCTACTTATATACAAATATCTATACGCTGTAATTTTGGTAAAAGATTCACGTACCTACCTAATTTTTATCACTAACGGCTAGTCATAGTCAAATTTGCAACCGTCACTTGTCGTATTCAAAATACCCACCTAGAATATACGCGTAACTTCTTACTTACGAGCCGTAAACCGAGAGTCTCCATGACCTCACCATTCGCCATCAATGCTAACGTTTCCGATCGTCTTCCGATACGAGATTAGTATTCCAGTCGCCTCCTTAATCACTGCTCTGTGCAATATTGCATTTATTTGTATACTATTTAGCGAATGCATGGTCGAAGTGAATGCTAAGAGGTAGAACAGGGACATTTGGCAGCTGGCGGAAAAATTGGGAGATTTGTGTTAAGTAAGGTGGTTTTGCCAAAAATGTGACCTTATGATGTGTACTTACCTACATAAAACCTAAGTATGTCGTATTGTGTTGCACCAAAGAATCGTTGATGCAGCATAACCTGCAGGTATGCTTGCTGCGCCCAGGATTGCAGCATACAATAGATAAGTAATAGGCAAAAATATAGACATGTCTAAATAGACAGTCAAAGCTCATGTAAACTCGTCGAAAAAAATTGCGTCCAACTATTATCCGCTCAATGTACGACGTGAATGACGTGCAGCGAGTGTGACGTAGCTGTCACGCTTCTTCTTCGTCGTTCCCTCAATGCTGAGGATCGCAACCACATTATGACGAGTCTCCAAGCTAAACGGTCTTCTGCAGTGTGTACCGCTTGGTGAATTCTGCCTCCAACAGCCGCGTTGACCGCGTCTGATCATCTTGCCGGTGCTCTACCTTGAGCGCGTTTTCTTTCCACGCGGCCCAGTATCATAAAAGCTGTCACGCAAAAATAAGCCAACATTTTTATGCCACCTGCAGAAAAAGGCCTGTTTTAGTTCTATTGCAGCGCGAAACTATTTAGATATATAAATAAAATCAAAGATAATAGATTTATTTATTGAAGTGAAAACTTCTTTAGGCGCACTTCGCGCTCTTTATTAATACCGTGCGGATTTCATCACGCATGCGGGATTGCCCCGGACGCGTAACCCCCGCAAATGTCCTTTACAAACAAGTATTTATTGTAATGCGTGGAATACGCACGCGGGACGCGGGGCGTGATCCTGGGCAGCAGCCCCGCGCGGGGTTTGCCGTCCATTGTACCAAACCGCGACGCATAGCAGCCCGCAGAAAACTAGATCGTAGGCTAGCGAGTTTCACGCTGCGTCAAATTTTCTTCATGCGGGGCAATCCCGCATGCGTGATGAAAACCTCACGATATTAAAAACACAACCGGGCGCCGCCGTTGACGTGCGTGACGTGCGTGACATTCGTCTGCCGCGTCGAGTCGTCACCATGCAAAGATGTCGACTATTCCATGAAAGCCGCTAAGGCCGCTTGTCCACCGTACCGTGAACGGGATGCCAATGAGAACGAGATGACGACGCCGAAGTATCGACAGTAGGTACGTTTACTTTGGCCGCGAAATCTCATATCTCGTTGACGTTCCGTTCACGGTGCGGTGGACAAACATTGTAGATAATACAGAAATCCCACGATCCGCGGTTTTGCGGACGGACACCGAGGAGCCCGGACGACGGACCGTGGGAAGGTGTACGTGTGGGGTATCGCAGACATCGGAAGCACGGTGCGTGGCAATCTGTGGCCGTCTGCCGTACGTGTCCGTCTGCAATATTGTCGATCGTGGGATTCCACCGTAAGAAATACTTTTCCGAGACCGAAGGAGATGGCGAAAATTTTAAAAATTTTAAATGACTTTTTTCCTAATGATTGGCAACAAACACTAACCTTTGCACAAATATATATTTCGATGAATGATAAAACCATTATTATAATTACTTAGTACCCTAAGTAGGTCTTATGTCCCTCCACAATCAATTCTGGGCAAGTCCAGAATGTTTTCCCAAGCAGATTATGCATGACGTATGTATATACGTAATATTAGTTTATGACACGTAATCCGTGTATTAACATCCACAGTTTACGTCTGTCAATAGTCGGAAGTTTGGAACTAAGGAAAACATGAAGACAGGAAAAGTTATTAATAAATAAGCCGTAATGTAATAACTAATAACCCGTATGGTTAGTGGTAAGACTGGAAATTGAAGAATCCTTATACAAACAGGTTTTTTACCGACTTCTTCAAAAATGAGGAGATTCTCAATTCGTCTGTATGTTGTTTTTGTATGTTTGTTACGCGATTACTCCGCCACTTATGAATCGATTTTGATGATTCTTTTTTTGTTTGGTAGGTCATTCTTCCGAGGTGGTCCCATATAAATTTTATTAACTTTGCTTGCGTAATTTTTGAGTTAGCTTCAATATTAGGTATTTTTCCCACTTAGTTTATCTAGACGATATCCTGTTTGACTCCTTCTCTGTTATTTACATAGCAGGTAGTGGTATTCGGATTTGTGTGGGGTAGGTACCACAACTAAAAAGTGAAAAACGAAACTTAGAGCTTTTGTCGAAATAAAGGTTGAAATTCAAAATTGCTCGATTGTTTAAATCTGGTAACATTGGTAGATAGCTGCCTGATATTTGGCGTTGAAAATTTAATGAGTTTAGTCTTTTTCTCATTCAGGAGAAGATTACCACTTTAGAGAGTGCATCGTTAACTTGTTCAAAGTTGACTAACTGACGTTTTATTTTAAAAATGAGGGAAGTATCATCTGCGAATAACACGATCATGTGATTATCCCTTATGTGGTAAGGCAAGTCATTAATATAAATGATAAATAAGAAAGGACCTAGAATTGAACCCTGCGGAACGCCCATGGTGACCGAAGATCCTGCAGATCTCTTGCCATTAACATCGGACCCTCTGAATTCTGTTGTTCAGATAAGAAATCAGAAGGTTAAGAGCCTTGTCCCTCATACCATAGTGGTACAGTTTCCTGATGAGAGTATCATGATGTACGCAATCGAAAGCCTTGGACAAATCGCAGAAAATGCCAAGAGCATCCTGCGACTCCTCCCAAGCCTGTAATTCCACGCCCGCGTCTGTAGTTGAACGACCCTTTGTAAAACCGAACTGTTTCAGATGAAGTAAATGATGTGTATTGAAATGACTTAACATCTGCTTTAAAATTAATTTTTCAAAGATTATGCTCAACGTAGGTAATATTGAGATAGGCCGAAAATTCGTGGGATCAGTTGTGCTGCCAGACATGAACAGTGGAATCACTTTGCTAAGTTTCATCAGATCAGGAAATACACCAGATGCAATACAAGAGTTAAACACAGTACAGTCTGGGCCCTAAGTGATTCCTACTGCCCAGTCACTCACACAGTGACGACACCTGAGTCCCAGCTGTGGGAAGGTACTTTCGTAATAATTTCTGTTTATGTTAATTTATTTATCAATGAAGATATTTTATTATGTGCGTTAAACATTGCTACTGTTATTCCAAATGGAAGTGTGTTATTCAAAACCTACAAGTTTAGTGGTAGTATTTTGCCAAGTATTTTCAGCGCCATTTACCATTTCTGAAAACCTTCTTATTAGAATCAATCACTCGAAAGGGAATTTCTTTATTTAAATAAGTACTTACATAACATTTTCAGGCATTTTTCAGTAGTTTGACAAAATTTGAACATTGTCAAATGCGCTCAAAACCAGAAAGTGGTTAGCACCAAAGTTAGCAATATTAGAATATAAATTGGTTTCTACCGTTGCATTAACACCAAATGAATTATCTTCCTAAAAACATGACATGTTGATGGTTGCTAATTTTAACATCCATTGCGCGTTTTCGACCCAGTCAACGGGGAATACCAGTTGAAATGCAGCAATGAATGGGGAAAATGTCGTGATTTGAAGGTTTTTGATCTCTGAACATTCTTCTAGAGCGTGTAATCGTACGTAACTGGCTGTCTATTAGCACCCTGACGACATTGCCGTTGTGAATTAATTAGACTGAAAAAGGTCAGGAGCTGGCAGTCACATTTATGCAGTTTAGCAGACCCAAAATGAAATGAAATACCTAAAAGCAAGGCAGAATTGTAGAGAGAGAGAGAGTGCCTGCGAGACTGGCACAGAGCATGGACATTTACTCAAGTATAGTGGTGGTGGTAGCCTATGGGGCCCAGTAGTGGGTAAAATCAGGCTATGGATACTTATAACTTACTTGTGTGATGACAAGACATTGATTGATCACCTCGCCGTAGGTGAGTTGTTCCTTGTTGATCACCAGCCTAATATCTCTAATGTCAGGTAGGTAGTCTCCATAGATACAAGAAAGAAGGTTTTTATATTTCTATGGTCACTCTCAGTTTCCATTATGAATGTACGATTCTGCCTAGGATTGCAATTTACTGGATATAGTAAGTAAGATAAGTGATCAACAACATCGTAGGTATTCTAAGCTAAACACGTTTTAGAGGAAAACCCTTCTGAACATCACTGCGTTCAACCCAAGATTTTTATACCGTTGTGCATTTAATCTAATTTACGTTAGGTAAGTTCTACTAACTAAAATGATCGTTCGCGCGAATACGAGATCGTCACGTTCATGTAACTCATTTATTTTTTTAGAAAAACCAGAACGCGCCCTCTCTCGGAGTGACCAAGTTCTTAGGACGCGGCCTTAAAGTAAGCACGCACGTATCGATAGTTAGCTAGAATATGCTTAAAGGATCCGCTAATAAACCTTTTATAAAACACTACATAATATTTAGCGACCACCTCTGCACCAAGTAAGAGAAAAGAAGATTCATATTTAAGATTTCTGTATAAAACGGAATGAATATTTTCTTCGTTTTGTTTTTCAGCCATAAGTTTCTTTCCTATTACTATTTTGTAGGGTAACTAAAAAAGACACCAAAAAGAGAATATATAATATTTATTATTTTATAAAGAATACTAAAAATTATAGTGATTCTTTAATTTTGATTAGGTAACTTATAAGCACTTGAAATAATAGTTTACTGTGTGACGTTTCGTAGTCTCGAGTTGAAACTAAACGCACATTTGACAGATAGAAGACATAGCGATTTGCCTTGCCTGCACACGTCTTGTAAATTGTACGTTTTTGTCATAGTTTTTGTCTACGTTTTCTGTTTTTTAATACTTATTCCGTTTATTAACAACAATGGACCATGAAAGCAGACAGTTGGCCCAGGATTTCTTCCTGCGGGAACCGGCGGACCCTCGGATACGGTACGGTAAAATACTTTCAACATCTCACAGCAATAATGTCTTAGTCTGTCTCTAAAACAATGTGTTTTTTTTTTCAGGAAGGCTAAGGTTGAACCTCAAGAGGAAGATCCTCATCCTAACCTTAAGGTGGAAATGCAAACAGTCCGATTAAATTCAGATTCTCAGAAACTTGTTTTGGATACACTCAGGTTTATTCATGGCCCTGACTTTAAACTTGGAAGTGCTAGTGTTTATAAGGTAAATATTTAAATAACGATTTTAACAAAATATTAATAAATCGGTAAATATTTTTTCAAATTAATTTATGTATTTAATTTATATTCAATTCAAAATTAATTTTAATTTTGGATAGACTTTCTATAAGTGCTTAGGTCCTAAGTCCATGCAGCTGTCATATAGTTGTGCAATATTTTGTATTTCTTTTAATGGTGTTACATAGCTTGTCTTATTATATTACGAGAGTGCCAACACCATGTACAACCAACAAAATAGATTTAAACATAAGTTCTGTTACGTCATTGCATATTTTTTATGGCTAAGGTGCTTAACTTTTTAATTATTGGAGACTTGCAATAAAAAATGTTTAGATATATGCACTATGAAAATGTTGCCTATTGCCTGTAGTGGCCAGACAGTACCTGAACAATCTTATTCTTCTGATTCCCTTAGGTTCTTTGAGTGAATTGACTGGCTATTATCTTTAACATAGAATTCACTGTTTCTTTTATACAGGGTGACATCAAAACAAGAAACATTTAAGTGTTTTTGACCTTCGTATACAAAATGGTCCAATCGGGTACCTATGTACTTATCCATATATGTAAAGAAAGGGCGTTTTTTTAAAAGCTGTTTATATTTAGTAGAACACCCCCTTACATTTTTTTTTTGTTTACAAAGTCACCGCGTTTACTTGCCAAGACAAGAGAAGATGAACAAATAGAAATCCTGATTGGAATGCATTGTAGATAGATAAATACTTAGATAGAATTATATACTTTATTGTACACCAAAATTGTAAGCACAGCTCTCATGCAATATTGTTATTTCTGTGTATTTATTCTAACTTTATGCACAAGTAAAAAAAATTACATTATTATGTACTTATTGGCGAATGTATTGTTGCTTATGTATCTGGAGAAAACCTCAACTTCTGTCATACAGATTGTCCTAGTTCAGGGGTTGAGACCACGATGATGTTAAGTTTACTGAAGTTTAAGAAATCAATTTTCATTTCAGGATAAAGGTTCAAACTTGGGTAACCGCTACTGGATGGAGAGAGGTAACCTGATTGTTCAAGGAGGATGTGACTACTCATTGACTGTCAAACCTGAGATTGAGACTTCGGAGGCCAGGTTACGGGCATTTGCGCTAGCGAAGTTGGAGAGGTTTGTGGTATTCTATATTAATATTGGTTTTTATCTAATACTAGCTGCGCCTCGCGGTTTCACCCGCGTAAGTCTCGATTCCGTGGGAATATCGAGATAAAAAGTATCCTATGTGTTAATCCAGGTTATAAACTATCTGTTTGCCAAATTTCATCCAAATCCATTCAGTATTTTTTACGTGAAAGACTAACAAACATCCCTCCATCCATACATACAAACTTTCGCGTTTATAATATTAAGTTAGATTTGTAGGAAACAAAGATTAAGATAAAATAATGTCGGAGCAGTTTCAAATTGTGTTACAAAACACTTGCATACTATAACATGTTTTTATTTTTATGCAATAAGTACTTATAATAATAGTCCAGTCTTTTGGTAGTTATATCTTTGTTTTTTAATAACTTAATATTTAGTCCTTTCGGGACTATTATCAGTTTGGTTGGGCCATTGCCACTGCTACCTCTTTAGATTACTTGACCTCTCTTAAGTCCGTTGACAGATTCGCTGCTGTCTAACAGCCAGAGGATTTGGGTTGATGGCTAGACGCTTAACATAACGCTTTTTATGTTTACTTATTTATTTCCTCAAGAATAGTAGGAGTGTTTAGATAATCATGGATTTCTTCATTCCCTGTGAACCATGGTGTATTGACAATATTCCTCAAGATGATGTGGTAGTTTTATCTGGAAAGTTTTTAGAAATTTTAAAAATTGGTGATTTTATTTATACAGGGTTATTGGTAAAACACCAACAACCTCTTAAGGAGTCATTGTACTCATTATTATGGACAACTTTCACTACGGGACCAACCCTGAAATCGCGAAAAAAAAATCAGCTGTTCAGTACATTTATGTTCGCATAACTCGTCAAAATGTACGGAACAGCTGTTTTTTTTCTTCGCGATTTCATATTTGTTCCTATAGTAAAAGTTGTTCATAATGATGAGTACAATGACTCCTTAAGAGTTTTATGGTGTTTTACCAATAACCCTGTATAGACATTCTCTTTTTGAATTTTTCTCTGCCACCTCGTATCTATGCCGCTCGCGCCACCTTAAACAGTCTTTATGAGAACCAAATGACTGAACTATAAGAAAAAAGCAATGAATTCAATTATTTTGCAAGATTAAAAGTTAAAGCAAGCTTAACTTTCATTGTTCTGTTTTACCTGCTTATAAAAATAAATTAAACATTAAGGCGAAATGGGACTGACGAGAGCCGAAGGGGGTGGTATGACCCCGCCCGCGCGCAATTCTAGTGCACTATGTTTACAAATATTTAATTTTAAAGTATTTAATAGTGAACACATAGACAAAATTTTATTACAATTGCTTTGATAACAATCAAACGGAATAGGTATTTCTCTTTAAAAAATCAGATTTTAAGGAAACTTTGCGGTTTTTTTGTATCGGGGAAAGTTTTGTCAATCGTGTTTCGGGCCTCATATTCACTAAAGATACACTTCAATTTTCGTAATCATAAAAAAACGCAAATGCGTTGTTTTTTTTTAGAGAAACATTGATACCATTTGTACAGAAACTTTGGAACCATTTCACCTTAATAATGTTTGGTTGTATATTACAGGTACAATTTCCACAAAGTCCACTGTTCAGAAGCTCTAGAGGTAGCTGCTGAAAACATAGAGAAAGCACTAGAAATACTTTTCCTCAAATACTTCAAAATTGATTTCCAAGATAAACCAGAAAGTGCACCAAACAAAAATGAATTGATTGAAATGGTAAATGACGAAAGGGCTGTTCTCGATTCGATTTACGATACCAGTTTCAAAACGAAAGACAACAATATATGGATTGTCAAATTGAACCTCGATTATCTAACGAAAATGTACGAAAGCAAAGATGTAGATGTTCCTAAGAAAAAAACGAACACAAACTACACTAGCAGCGTTAAAACGAAACAGAAAGAAGTGTGTAAATTGTATCTCAGAGGTCCTTGTAGATTTGGCGCGAAATGCAAGTTTCTTCACGAATCTAAGGAGGAAAAAACACCAGAGCCAATAGAAACTAAAGAAAATACAAAAATAACTTATGAATTAGAGATAAGGTTTCCTGACGACACCGTCTACCCGTACCAACCACCTTTAATATTCTTCAAAACGGAAAACAAAACGAAAATAATACCAGAGCTTACCCTTCTAAAAATAACATTAAGACTTCTAGATGAAGCTAAAATTCTAGCACAGGATGGTATACCATGTGTTTACTCCTTAGTCGAACTTCTAAATAACGAGGAAGAAATATTGAACTTTATACAATTTGATACGAGAAATTTTCCTGGTACTACAGATGCCTTATTCCCGCAGCTAATAGAAAATTCTGGTAGTAAAAAGAATTTACCATCACATTATAAAAAAGGTGGAAATAGAGATAATAGGGCTAATATTAATTTCGAAGAGATATTCAGAGAAAACAAAGAGATAGCTAAACGGTTTTCGGAGAAGAGAGACAATGATAGGTATAATAGAATGATGTCCGGTAGAAGAAAATTGCCAGCTTGGAAGAAGAGGAATGAAATATTGAATACCATAAAGAAGTCACAGGTAAGCAACATATTATTTTATAAGCTTGCGTTATTTTATAAATAAATATCAGTTTTTAGGGCGTTATTTTATAAATAAATATCAGTTTTTAGGGCGTTATTTTATAAATAAATATCAGCTTTTAGGGCGTTATTTTATCGACACATGTAGGTCTGTATCAGGGCGTTTCTGGGCTCTGGGCACAGGGATATAAAAAAGATTTCTTTGCATATTTTTATGAACTTGTTCATACAAATGTCTGAGCTGTCTTAGTCTAGAGCAAGAGCCTGAACGGTACTTTGTAGAAGTAAGGCAATTTTTATTGCGTTGTTTCTCAACGCATCAATGAGGGGGTAAGGAAATAAGGGAGTGACCATACTTATGGACGCGGAATCGGCTTGAGCCAATCACATATCATCACATTTGACAGAAACGAGGCGAATGACGTCTCCCTTTTACTGCGTGGACATAAAGCTTTTTCTGACCTGCTCAATCCGATTCCGCGTCAAAAAAGCGCAGGGCACACTGGGAACGAAGCTAAGTTCGTTTAGCTTCGCTCATGTAGCTACCGTGTGGTCATCATTCCGTGTGTTATGTGCTTAAGTGTGGTCATTCCCTTTCACTCATCTTTGATATTTATTAATATAGGCCGACCGCTTAAATGCCGCTTATCTACCCGCACTGCGCAGCTACCTCAGGAACGGAATCAGTTAACGCCTAGTCCGGGTTGTGCGCTACATTTCCGGGCAACAAATGATCGCACACCGTGTGCGTTGAGTTCGCGGTAAATCAGCGACGGAGAGAAAAGTACGCTCCGCGAATAAAAAGTCCGCCGCGATAATATGGTATACGTACGTCACTCTCGAGCGCACAACGCGGGCTAAAGTCCGCCGTGTGCGTTGCTTCGCCTAGTCACACGAGTTATATTTTTTTCGGGGACTCCCCCGTACTTTTGTCCGGTCCGGTCTCTGCATGTCCTCGGTTATTCGGGGGACTTTTTGTACGCGGTACTTTTAATCCCTCGTTTGCGTTACTCGATACAGTTGTAAGCGATCTATTTTTAGGGGATAAAAAGTCCTCTTTTCTGCGCAGGCTTTTAAGCGGTCGGCCTATATGTATAGATGACGAAGTTTCCCTCAAAATTACAGATTTTCCTACCATTTAAGTACTTATCTTGGATTTCCCCTCTGCTTAATAATCGGAAGCATAGTGACAGTAATCTTATTACAAGGTGTTATTGAGACAACAACACTGCTATCCTACAATGACGTTAATATGGCATGAATTAACTACCTAATGCTTCTTATTAATGTCAATGTTGAGTTGTATTGTAATCAATTATTATTATGATATAAAGGGCACTTAAATATAATCTAGAAATCTCAGTTGTAATCTATTGCAAATAGTGGTAATTATTAAACTAGGGTTCTGCTAATCTTTATCACGCGTAGATGAATGGTCTACTGAATTTTCCACGTTTCGTGGGTAATTAGGATTCCATTGGTTATGCGAAACTGTTAACATCAGTAAAAGCTAAAGTCTGTTTTTTTTTCTTGTAGACTAATTTGACATTTCAAGTGATTGTTGTTTGTTTTTTCTATTGGCGTTTGACAGACCTGTCAAATTTTTCTACGAGATTAAAAAACAGACTAGCTTTTATTGATGTTAACAGTATGAGAGAGATCTGACTAGACAAATTGATGTTCGCAGTACAGTACTCTCTCGCTAATCCGCAGCTCTTCTATCCGACAACTATAATCCGCCGTTTTTTGCGAGTCGAGACTGGTCTGATGTAATCCATCGTCATTCTAAATCTTCAGCTCGATAATCCGTTGTCTACCGTCTCTTTCATGTATATGACTGTACACAGTTCTATACTTCGTCGCTCGGTCGGTTGCAAGCAGCAACTCTTTAATCCGTAATTTGTTGTTTATGGTTGGGATTTGTGATGCCAGATTAGCGAAAGAGTACAGAAACTGTATTTCGTTAAACCCTAAGTCGTCTTATATGGCCACAGCAAACACGATACTTTAAGCTCGATTCTAAATTGCTATACTATACTACGTACTGTATATATTACTATAATATTTTATTTTTTTCTTTGTTTTATTTTGTTCTTTGTTTTTGTGTAAATATTGTGTGCCTTACTTGGGTCAAATAAATTTATTTTTTTTCTTTCAAATTTCTACCGCGCCCTTACACAGTGTCGCCAGATCTCGATGTGCAGCATTGACGAAGTTGCAAAATCGCCGACCGCTGAAAAATATCGTGTTTGCTTCAGCCCTAACCGCAAATTATAAAGTTAACTATCCAATAGCCATTTCATAATTATCAACTTATAATTTTTGGTATAGTTTGGTTAATTTTGAATAATTATACTAGCCACATAAAAATCAAACTAATTTCCTACCAGGTTGTCGTCATAAGCGGTGAAACCGGCTGTGGTAAGAGCACACAAGTACCACAGTACATCCTAGACAATTGGTTGGAGAACTACAACAAAGATGGCACCGAACACGTAGAGATCGTGTGCACGCAGCCTAGGAGGATATCAGCTATTGGTGTGGCTGATAGGGTGGCTGAAGAAAGGGTCGAAAAAACTGGGCAGGTCGTTGGATACCAGGTATGTTGATGAGAATATTTTTGTTTGTATTATACTAGCTGTGCCCCGCGGTTTCACCCATGTAAGTCTCGATCCCGTGGGAATATTGGGATAAAAATAATTCTATGTCGTATTCCAGGTCTTGGTATACCCATGTGCCTAATTTCATCTAAATCCGTTCTGCCGTTTTAGCGTGAAAGCGTATTAACAAACAAAAAAAACAAACCTATAAACAAGTTCACTTTCGCATTTATAATATTAGTTAGGATTTATCCGTTATTGTCCAGTGCCAAGAGTACCAAGAGGAGTCAGCCTGGTTACCCTGGTTGGTAATTCCTTCCAATACTTGAGTAACCTTAACTTCAAACAGACCATCAATTCAGACAAGCTATAAGATATTAGATATTCTTCTCCAATCTTGCGGTTATCTTACTATTGGGGGGTAATAAGAAAGTTCCCATGCCTATATCATAATCTGTTTGGTATTTTACTCATGTTAACGAAATGCAAGAGAGAGAGAATGACTTTTCTCAAAATAACTGTGACTTTGAGTACATGATGACAATTTTTTTTTTCATTCATATTACACTTATTTTTTCAGATAAGATTAGAAAGCAAAGTATCGTCCAAAACTCGCCTTACATTCTGCACCACGGGTATATTACTTCGACGGCTAGAATACGATCCCAAGTTGAAATCCGTCACCCACGTCTTAGTAGATGAAGTCCATGAGAGGTCCGAAGAGAGTGACTTCTTATTGTTGATATTGAGGGACCTTGTCAAAGTTAGGAAAGACTTGACGGTCATACTTATGAGTGCTACGCTGAACGCTGACCTGTTCTCGGATTACTTTGATAAGGTTCCAGTTTTAGAGATTCCAGGTACTTATGAAAGATTTTAGTTAACAATTATTTTTTAGTTAACGGTTGAATTTATCACCAGTGGTCGGAATACGTAGAGCTAATCTACCTAAAGTTCGAAAAAGAACAGAGACAAAGTGGAGACGGCTTCCGACAAAATATTTTTTCGGGACAAATGTCCCGGGTTTCGGATCTTTACTTAAGTACATTTAATATAAATGCTAAAGGTGTGGAGTAAAATTAGATGTCTCTCATGTGATATAGAATTTTTTAATTTTTGTGTGAAAATTCGAAAAAAAAAATCCTACATGTCAAGTATTAGGGGTTTATGGATTTCATAAAGGGGGTCGAAATTATCATTATTTTTGCGATAGGACATACCATTTTCGAGATGTAAGCAAAATAAAATATAAAAAGAAACAGTACCGTTTAGATAGATTAGCTCTACCTATTCCGATCACTGGTTATCACTCAAGATTGTGCCAAATTCACTTAAGATTTGGCAAAAAGTCAACATTATTCCAGGCGGTCACCCATCCAAGTACAGACCGCGCCCGATGTTGCTTAACCGTAGTGATCGGACGAGAACCGGTGTTTTCAACGAAGTATGAACGTTGACGACTGTAGCGTCAAAATACATAGCTCCTGTCATTGTGGATGTGACGTCATAACAATGTAAAAAAACTCGCGTATTCTCTTTCAAAGTTAATATTTTTTAATAATTTTTAGGCAGAACATTCCCAGTCGAGCAACTGTTTTTAGAAGATATAATGGAGATGACCAACTATGTGTTAGAAGAAAATGGTCCTTACGCTAGAAAAATGAAGAAAGGTATATATATTTTGTTTATCTTTATTCAGGCATTTACATTTATCATATGATTTTGTGTAATTTATGTCGAAATGTTAAATTAAATAAATTCCCTATATTTCCAATACTCATAATATTTGAATACCATACACTTTTTAACCGACTTCTTCAAAAAGGAGGAGGTTCTCAATTCGTCTGTATGTTGAGTTAGTTTCAATATTACGTATTTTTCCCACTTAGTTTATCTAGACGATATACTGTTTGACTCCTTCACTGTTATTTACATAGCAGGTAGTGGTATTCGGATTTGTGTGGGGTAGGTACCACAACTAAAAAGAGAAAAATAAAAACTTTATACAAAAAAAAAACAACCGACTTCCAAAAAAAACACTAAAAAAGTGAAAAATAACTTTAATTTCGGAAGTCGGTGGCAAAAAACGGAAATTGAAAAGCAAAGACACCGACTTCCGAAATTAAAGTTATTTTTCACTTTTTTAGTGTTTTTTTTGGAAGTCTGTTGTTTTTTTTTTTGTAAAAAGTTTTTATAAAATATACAGCATGTATTTGAAAGATCATCATCTGTCTAGCCTTTTCCCAACTATGTTGGGGTCGGCTTCCAGTCTAACCGGATGCAGCTGAATACCAATATTTTACATGGAGCGACTGCCTATCTGACCTCCACAGCCCAGTTACTGGGTAACACGATACCCCTTGGTAAGACTGGTTGTCAGACTTTCGGGCTTTGACGACCCGTAACAACTGTCAAAGATCTACAAATGACAGCCGGAACCAACGGCTTAACGTGCTTTCCGAGACACTGAGGGGTCACCCATCCACGGACCAACCGCGGCAAGCGTAGCTTAACCTGATTGATCGACCCGTGCGGCTGTTATTTCTTAGCCACAAGCCCCTACATTTGAAAGGTGTGGTCATGGTACAGAACTACAGACCATCATCACGAAAAAAATATCAAGTGTCCCAAATGTATGGGACGACTGATATTTTTATCGCGATTAAGAGTGTTGGTCCTTTAGAGAAAGTTGTTCAGTTTGATGATCTGTACCACATCCATAAATATGACCACACCTTTCTAATACATGCTGTAGCAATAAAGAATCTAAAGAAAAACTTTAACTTCCATTCTTAAGTCTTTATAAGCGTTTGAAATTAATGTTGCTAAATATTATTTCACGGTTATTTACAACAATATTTTGACGATATCTTTTTAGGTGACCGAAAACATGACCTAGAAACAGAGCTTGAAACCTGTGACGTCAGAGCCGACGATAACGAAGCGCCTAAAGTGTCCATACGAGATGACAACCTTAATATTGGACAGATGGTCGCTCGATACCCCAGTTGCAGCAAGACTACCTGCAAGAATATGTATCTTATGGATTCTGAGAAAGTAAATATTATCGATGAATTATTCAATAACTTAAATAAAAGAAATGATTTAATAAAAAACCCGCCTGCAAAAACGCATAACTTAGAATTTTGGTATAACAGGCGGGGAACAAACACAAGTTACACCATTTTTATACAGGTTACTGGTTTGTTCCCCGCCTGTAATACCAAATTATAATGCAAATTAAATTCTACAGATTATAATGCTTGTTTTTCTCTTTTAAGCTATGCGTTTTTGCAGGCGGACTTTTTGTTTTTTAAATAATTTGTTTTATTTCAAGCTCTTTAGTTTTATTAATGTATATATTTGGAATTAACTTTTATTTGATACCAATACTTAAGTCCGGCCAGCTAGTTCAAAATAAAATAATCGTCAGATGAGATCGACGTTGAGAGTGGGAAACATTCTGTAATAAATAATAAAAAAAATACAATTTTCTACATTCAAAATGTATGCTTATCACATTGAAATAGGACTTAATTTCCTTCATATTTTTCAGTATTTCATGTTACATGGTTCAAAATAGGAATTTGTTTTCGTTTTCAGATCAATTTGGAGCTGGTTGAGCACGTGTTGGCATACATTGTGAAAGGCGATCATGAATGGCCGCGAGAGGGCGCCATATTGGTGTTCTTACCAGGCATAGCGGAAATCATGTCATTGCACGACCAACTTGCTGAGAGTCATACTTTTAATCCTAAGTGAGTTATATATATTCACTTGTGACGTAAAT
This sequence comes from Lithophane ornitopus, assembly GCA_948473465.1. NCBI lineage: Eukaryota > Metazoa > Arthropoda > Insecta > Lepidoptera > Noctuidae > Lithophane > Lithophane ornitopus. The sequence goes on along the minus strand of OX419624.1, from coordinate 12,140,933 downwards.
TTTACATCTACCTAAGAGGATTATTGATCTTGAAATGTTCTTTACTTTTAACTGAAATGAGTACTTATAAATAATTTTGCCCTAACTTTTTTTTCTATGGATTTTTGGTTACTTGTTTACCTATGTCCTAATTGTGTTCTCGCCTCAGTTTCTACTTTCTTAATATCCATCTAAGCCACTTACTCTTGAATTTTAGTAACGTCTATCCAATTTCTCACACCAATAATTAATACTATTTTTGTAATGTAACAATCAAAATGTGAAGCTTATAGCTGCGATATAACATAATCATTTTAAAATAATTCCCTTTAATTCCACAGATTCGGCAAATATCTCTTAGTACCTCTCCACTCGACGCTCTCAAGCGAGGAACAAGCGCTCGTGTTCAGGAAGCCGCGACCGGGAGTGCGCAAGATTGTGTTATCTACTAACATAGCGGAGACCTCCGTCACTATAGATGACTGTGTGTTCGTCGTGGATTGTGGACGGATGAAGGAGAAAAGGTATTTTATTTAGCAAAAATTACCAACTTCCCATTTATCTATCTATCTTTTTGTATCCCCTTATTTATCGTATATGAGATTTTTTTTCAAAAATACTTCCTTAGGGCTCACTTTCGTTATAGAAGGAAATCTTGTGCAAAATGTAATTCTTCTAACTCCAGCGGTTTAGGCTTTTTGTAAGAATATACTAAAAAAAAAATGTTTTCGTAATTTCTTTCTAAGGCAAAGTAGTTAAAGATTGAGTAAAATATGTTACCGAAAATGATTAAATTAAAAGGAAAGGCAAAAGTCAACGTCACGCGGTGTTCCCAGGCGGTCACCCATCCAAGTACTGACCGCGCCCGATGTTGCTTAACTTCGGTGATCGGACGAGAACCGGTGTTTTCAACGTAGTATGGACGTTGACGAGTGTGGATATGAAATACATAGTCACTCCCTTAGTAGATGTGACGTCATTATTGTGCATCTCTGTCAACACAACTAATCTTGTAAAAAAAAAATCATTATTTTCCGACCTGGATCTAATCTAGATAACACATGGCAACACGATAACATGTATTTTACCTGTTCAAAAGTGTTTTTACAGACAGTTTCTCTTCAAAATCAATAATCATAAGCTATTTGTGTGTTGCTGGGGAGTTTGTTCCGCCACTTCTTCTTCCCAGCTAAAGCACTAGGAAGTGGTGAAGGGTGGGCGTTTTGGGGGACTGTCTTATGTAATTTTGACGTTCGAAAAGTGCTGATTCTCAGCCTAGTTTGAATAAATGAATTTTGATTGATTTGATTTGTGGCCGTCAAAACGCCCTTGTTTTTTTTTTTTCAGCATTTATTCAAGAAAATTATAATAATAATAAAAAGTTTTATTGACTATAAGTTTAGGTTACAGTACACCGGTAATACATATTTACATAGTACATAGTATAGGGCACACTCACCTACGTTCAACTACACTAAGTTAGAACTTATCTATAACAAGTAGCAAGGGGAGTAGAAAGTAGAAGAACAGTTAAATTATAATAATGCTATCACAAGTAAAGCAATGGTTCACATACTTGATAAAATATATAAATACCCAATGACGGTATACAGAGAAAAGTTCTTTACCTCCCGGGCTAGTCAAGGACTGTCTTACGGTAAGGTAAGATTCTCGCTCATGGAATAGTAGTCATAATGTAAACACGTTAAGACACTTTTTACCAAATACATTTTTACTTTGCTGTTTTTTGCTGTGAATCATGATGACGATAACGAGTTACAAGCTTAGCGTAAACAAAAAAAAAAACAACCGACTTCCAAAAAAACACTAAAAACGTGAAAAATAACTTTAATTTCGGAAGTCGGTGTCTTTGCTTTTCAATTTTCGTTTTTTGCCACCGACTTCCGAAATTAAAGTTATTTTTCACGTTTTTAGTGTTTTTTTTTGAAGTCGGTTGTTTTTTTTTTTGTAATTTTTTTTTATTTTTCACTTTTTAGTTGTGGTACCTACCCTACACAAATTCGAATACACTACGCAGGTAGTGTAAATAACAGGACGGAGTCAAACAATATATCGTCTACATACACTAAGTAGGAAAAATACGTAACTCAAAAACTACGCAAGCAAAATTAATAAAATTTATATGGGACCACCTCTGAAGCATGACCTACCAAACAAAAAAAGAATTGAGAACCTCCTCCTTTTTGAAGAAGTCGGTTAACAAGTAGCATTTAATCCACCAGATTCGACTCCAACCGCAACATGGAGTCCCTAGACCTAGTGTGGGTATCGCGCGCCAACGCCAAGCAGCGCAAGGGTCGCGCGGGCCGCGTCATGCCGGGCGTGTGCGTGCACCTGTTCACGTCGCACCGCTACAGCTACCACATACTGGAGCAGCCCGTGCCCGAGATACACAGGGTGCCGCTCGAACAGCTGCTGCTGAAGATAAAGATCCTGCCGCTGTTCCAGGACATGAGTATACACGAGGTGCTGGGTGAGTGTCTCAAATAGCCTGACGAACATTTGTCTATTTTTCACTCAGCTGTAAACCATTGAATATATTAGCATTTTAATGGAAGGGAGATATCATTAGGTGTGCTTCGAAATATGCGAAGATACTCCATCGCCACGATTAATCAGAATTGGAATTGGTTTCAAACAAATGTCTAATCCATTACTTCTTATGATCGAAAAAAAATCTGCTCAACAACGTAACTTATGAACTTATGAAGCAATGGATGAGACATTTGTTTCGAACTGATTCCAATTCTGATTGATCTTGTGTTTCGCAATAACGGCGCTGGATGAACAAAAATATGCAATATTCTTATTTATTATTTATGTATAACAGATGAAACTTGATAAAAATCTTGATGTTGTAAAATTTGTTTGCGAACGAATCAATAACAATATAATATACTTACCAAGATCAAGAAACAAACAAAAGAAAGCAAACTCAAGATTTTATAAAATCAATTCTGCAGGCATTTTGTTGCCATCATTTTCCGATAAAGTAGTTCTTTGCCATATCAAAAATAGAATAACGATTTGCCTATTATTTCCTCAAAAACAGACAGCCGACTATCCAAAAGACTCGCAAAATTCCAACATTAACTTTTTTATCAATTTTCCATCTTTCCAGGCAAGACGGTAGAACCACCAACAAAACAGAACATAGACGGCGCTCTCTCCCGCCTCCAAGACATAGGGGCTCTCGACAAGGCATATAGCCTGACCGCGCTGGGCAAGCATCTGGCCGCATTGCCCGTAGATGTCAGGATAGGCAAGCTCATGCTGTTCGGGGCTATTTTCTGTTGTGTGGACTCTGCACTAACTATGGCTGCGTTTTTGAGTCATAAGAGTCCGTTTGTTGCTCCGTTTGGGAAAAAGGTAAGGATTCACTTTTATTACTCAATTATATCTAACTTAAAAAAAAAAAACAAAAAACAATAGACCCAGATAAATTTAATATCCTATTCCGCTTAAGTGTTCCTCAAGAGTCTAGTCTCACACGTTTTTCACCTCTCAACGAGTCATCCTCAGGATGATGATTGATCAGTCGCGAACCTGAATATGACGTGTTGCCACGCCGAGCGCTGGACGCAGAGTGTAGATTTCTTACAGGGATTTTTATGACTCTTGAGGAATATTTAAGCGGAATAGGTTACTAAGTATATCTGCGTCTATTGTATTTTACAATGATTTTCGCAAAGTCACGTCTGAATCAATTAACTGTCTCTAACTTATTTTTATTTTTGTTTTAATAAAGAAACCAATGCAACCGTGACGGTGTACAGTTTAATGAAGAAGTGTATGAGGTTGACCTTATTATTTTCAATTTCCAGACGGAGGCAGATGCGAAGCGAAGAGAATTTGCATGTTCGCAAAGTGATCAGCTGACAACATTGAGAGCCTACAGGGTAAGCTCAATACTTAATACATTTATTGCTTCCACATGTGAACTTAGATGGTAGGTTTTACAAAGATATGACCCTTATGGACCCTATCGGGCACAGCAAAAGATATGGCCCTTATGGACCCTATCGGGCACAGCAAAAGATATGGCCCTTATGGACCCTATCGGGCACAGCAAAAGTAGGAGAGAGAAAGAGAGCTTTTATTTTACAAGTTAGTTGTTATTCTATATATTATAATAAAATTATTTTATAAAACTTATAATAAAAATAAAAATTTATCATTTAAATATTCATTGATATTATAATAGAATTTAGGTAATAGAAATTGGTTTAATTTATTTATGAATGTATTAAATTTTTGTTCTTCTTTAATTATTTCTGATAATTTATTATAAACTTTAATTGACATGACTAGGGTGCTTGTTGATTGAATTTTTAGCTTAGAGCTTGGTACAGCTCTATATAGTTCACACGGAAATCAAAACAAAACAACAATGAAGTACTTAATTCTGAATTCAAATTATTATACAGGATACATCTGGTAAATGGATGGAATTTAGCATTCGTTTGTATTCGGAAATGCGATGATTCCCGAGAGACATTAAGAAAATAGTTGTAGTATACCTTGATGATGACCTTATTTTTTTTTAGGCTTGAATAAATTGCTCTCTGTGACATACTGGCTATTCTTCATCTGCAAGCAAACCTTCAAAACGCACTCGCTTTAATCAACAACGCTGCTGATGAAACACGTCACCAGACCCATATATTTTCTTAATAACCACTGAAATGAACCTTATTGCCACAAACATAAGTCATAGAATAAGACTTTCCACTTTGTTTACAGAAATGGCAACAAGCAATGAAGAGCAGTACCCACGCCGCCTTAGTCTTCGCTAGCGAGAACTTCCTCTCCCACAAGACGTTGCTAATGTTGGCCGATATCAAGCATCAGTTGTTGGGCCTCCTCGCGTCCATTGGGTTCGTGCCCGACATGCCGGCGTTACGGAAGAAGATGAGGAAGGATTCTGTGGCTAGTCTTACTGGAGATGAGGTAATGTCTCATTTTTATTCATTGCGTAATAATAACACGATTTTTTTGAGTTCGTATTTATTCGTACTTTTATATACCTAAGGTGGGTATTACACTATCATATCTATGATCATAGATCTATGAGTCATAGATATTATGAAATTGTAAAATGGACATATTATGGGTATATCCTCCTTCGAGGCATATATACATCACGGAGGGGAGTGATGTGAACATCGCCACTTGCGAACTACGCATCAAAGACCTGACGTCATACTGACGTCACATAAATCTTGCATCGCGTAATTAAAGTTTACCGTGCAGTGGACATATATACAAGAACCCAACATCAATCGTTGGGCAGTTGCCCGCCAGACACAACCCGTCGGGTTGGAGGATCCTCCCTTTTCTGTGGAGTATGAGTGAACTTTACACCCTGTTCCTCATACCCCTAAAACACAATCATATTATATCATTCACCTATCTACGAAGCTCACCCATGTCTATTTTACAATTTCATTATACATTTGATCATAGCTTTGATAGTGTAATACCCCCTAAATCACTTTTTGTTTGCCCATTGGTCTAACGAAATATTAAATGTTGCGTGATCTTTTTCAGTTAAACACAAATGGAAATAACGATAAATTGCTGGCAGCTATTCTATGTGCAGCTCTGTACCCGAATGTAGTCAAGGTAATTCAACATTTTTATTTCTTACGGTAACGCCGGTAGTACACCTCCGCCGCGATATCATAGCAGCGAAACCGCAGTAGTTCAATTGTACTAACTCGCGTCATGTTTCGCTACGCGAATACTTCGCGGCGGAGGTGTGCTACCGTCTAAACATGTCATCTTCTAACAACGGAATAGTACTTTGATTTGATTTTAAAAACAATTTTCTGACATCAATTTCACTCATAAATGCATACTGAAGTAAAAATGCACCCTTTGTAACTGTTTACACTACATTGCATTGGTACTAAAACGACTAAGATCTTGATATTTTGTAAACCAAACTCATCATTATTATTACAGCTGCAAACTGAAGAGATATCTCCCTTTATAATTTTGCTCAAATGAGCTGCCCCTACTGACCAATTTTGCTCAAATGAGCTGCCCCTACTGACCAATTTTGCTCAAATGAGCTGCCCCTACTGACCAATTTTGCTCAAATGAGCTGCCCCTACTGACCAATTTTGCTCAAATGAGCTGCCCCTACTGACCAATTTTGCTCAAATGAGCTGCCCCTACTGACCAATTTTGCTCAAATGACCTGCCCCTACTGACCAATTATGCTCAAATGAGCTGCCCCTACCGAACAATTTTAATTCTAATTCCAGGTCCTAACCCCAGAAAAATCGTTCCACATGCAAGCAGGCGGGGCCATCCCACGCCAGCCGACTCCAGACGAACTGAAATTCAAGACGAAAACCGACGGCTACGTGGCCTTGCATCCCTCGTCAGTCAACTCCAGCATAGGATACTTCACCAGCCCCTACATGGTGTACCAGGAGAAGGTGAAGACCAGCCGCGTGTTCATACGAGAGTGTTCCATGGTACCCCAGCTGCCTCTTGTGTTGTTTTCTGGTTAGTATAATTGAGTTTTACTCAAAATAAACGATTATGATAACGTTACGAAATAGTTCCAGTAACCGTTTACGAACTAATTTCTTGGCAATATATCGAAAATCTATCGGAACGAAATCTTCAACTATTAATTTAGTTACGATCCGGGTGGAACAGTAGAAATTATCGTTACTAGAACTATCCGTAACGGTATTTTAACGATATTTTATAAGCTTAAAATAATGATGAAAACAGCAGCTTGGATAAAATCTGGAAAATAGGCATTTGCCAATTTTAAATATGTTTTAGATAAAATCTGCCTCGATGGTCTAGTGGTCTCAAGTACTACTGCTGAGCCTGAGGTTCCGGGTACGATTTCCGGGTCGGGGAAAGTGTTATTCGGTTTTCCATTTGCAATTTCTCAGTAGCAGCCCGGATTCCGGATTGGGCCTGATAGATGGTAATAATAGGTTCGCCCCCTGTTACATGGGACTTAAACATAACTAGAAAGAAGAAAAAGAAAGAAAATAAGTTTATTTGCGGCAAACATGACGCTAAGAAAGGACAAATATAATAAAATTAAAATAACCAGTTGCGGGAAAATATGCGTCACATTCACGCAAAACGGCCATCACTCAGTATAATGCTACGACCCTATGCGAGACAGAGCCCCAGCGCTGGTTTTCAGTGACAGCCGGCGTTGACGTCATGACGTCAATCGGTGCAGCACATAATGAATGATCAATAACAAAATAAGAAATAAAATAAATACATTACTAAGTGTTTACAAAAATACAATATTTATTGATGGCAACATTCTGTTCCGTCAGCGACTCACGCGCCACAGGTTTACTGCAATCTGTGCGCGCAGCTTATTTTTATATTTTTTATAACTGGCGAAATGTTGGTGTACTATAGGTATATCTCTGCCTAACCTTTCGGGGAAATACAGGCGTGATATTATGTTCTGTGAAAACAGTGAAGGAAAACATCGTGAGGAAACCGGCATGTCCTAAAACCAAAAATTCGAAGACATGTGACATCTACCAACCCGCACTGGGCCCGCGAGGTGGATTGCGGCCCGCTCCCTCTCACAGAGAGGAGGCCTGTGGCCCAGCAGTGGGGACATTATAGGCTGATTATATTCTGTTTTGTTTAGATGTAATAAGAAATTACAGGATGGGCGCAGAATAAATAAAACGATTAAAAATAATCCTGTTGTTTTCAGGTTGCAGTTTGTCAGTAGAACTGCACAGTGGGACATTTATAGTATCGTTAGAAGACGGCTGGATTATGTTCCAAGTGGAGAAACACGAAGTAAGTTCATACAAAGTTAATTTTTTACTAATTAGCCTCTGAAAAACGCAGTTTCTAAACTGTCGGTAGACTTTTATAGTGATGCTTGATATGAGTGACTGATCACTAGGGCTGTCCTTAACGGTTAAATACTATTTAAGAAATATAGTGGGAGTCTCAAATTGACCGAGAAACCTTTCCACCTGCTTAAGGGTCTACCCAACCTCAAATTTTATCTTGCTCTCGCCATACTACTCAAAAAAATAATGGTAATTAAAAAAAAACATAAGACCTGGGCGCCTACCACCACCGCTTACAGCAGTATTATTTTAATCTTACTTCGTGGGGGAAAGAGATGGAGCTATACGTCCTGTAGAGCTTCATCTCTTTCCTACACTGAGTAATATTAAAATAATACTGTTGTAAGCGGTGGTGGTATGCCCCCTGCTTTATAGTTAGTTCAGTTATTATGCAGTTTCATGATCTAATTTAAAATAATTTTTAATAGCAGCGGTTTATAGTTCGGTTTCGAGGTACCTAACTTTGGATTACTTTTCTATCGAGAAAATTTTATGTAATCGTGTTTTCTTCAAACATAGGACCTAGAATCAATCATCAACTTTAACATTACCTATTTATTTCAAGATGAATGCTGCAGTATTTTCGGCATAACGGAAGATCATGCTAAGTAATTTGAGGTAGGGTTGGCCCTTAACGAATTCAATGGTAGCCACCCTGGTAGCTCACTGGATGATCATCGTGGCACACTATGACTAGATACTAAGCGATAATTTTCATATTTCCAGGTCGCAGAAATGCTAAAAACGATACGGGTGGAGCTTATAAACTTATTAGAAGAGAAAATCAACGACCCAGGTTTGAACCTCCTACATTACGAGAAAGGTAACCGGATAATAAAGACTATAGTGCAAATCGTTACAAAGGATTAATTTAACCTTCAATAATTCAGAATCATATATAACTATCAAGTTTTGACAACAAACTCAATGAGATACATAACAAAGTTCCAATTCCATTGCAACCAAATTTTTTTTGAACCCTTTTATCATTAAAAAACCAACTTAAACTATATGAAGCTAACGTTGATAATTGAGCAAGTGGCAATGATTATAAATTATGTAAGGTTCTGAATTCAAATAAAGGACACTTAAAGGATCTGTTATAACACTAAGGAATTTAATACAGGTGCGATTCAATTTGTTAATTAATTTATTTTATTCATTATTCAGGTGCTAAACTGTAGAGACAGTGATAAATAAAATTTTTGCTTAGTGTAATTTTTGCGGTATTTTGGTTCTGAATTTGTGGTTATCAAATTTATAGATAGCAATACTTCTGCATGAACGATCATAATATAGCCTGCGGGATATAATATAGGCACTATTATATTATACAAACAAATCCAATAGAAAATTCAATTACTTACACTAGTAAATTGTAGTTAATTGTAGTTAATCAATAAGTATACACAAATCTTTTATATAGTATCTAAATTATCTTTAGTGTAGTTTTTATATAGCCAATTATTAAAATATCAAATAAAATAATCGTTATAAAGTAATCCATGAAATATTAGGTAAATAATAGGTACGTCTGCTGAGCGCCATCTATCGTGAACGTATTAAACAAACAAGTAACTAAAACGCTATAAGTTTTTTCAATATTAAATAGATGGCGCTAGTGTCAGCGACATTTGTGTGTATTGGAAAAGTAGGTATAACTTATTTGGCCCGAGCCAAAAAAGGGTATTATCCAGTTTAATTGAATTTTCGTTTCCGAATTAAGCAATAACTTTTCTATTCTTGATGAAAATTGCTGTAAACATTAATAAACAATACTTACTATAAAAATCATAATAATTAGCCACTAAATTAGTATTATGACTGCCATCCAATATTAAAAAATAATTATTAATTGACAATTTTTTATTTTTTTAGTCATTAATAACCGAATTAAAAAAACCTTTTACCTTTTGCTTTATCTGAATTCGAATAACCCGTTCTTGACCACATAAATGTACCTGACTTATGTTTTTACAATAATTCAAGATCTCTCATACAAAATTATTAAGTATGTCAAAAACCCAGTTCAATTTAGGCACTAGATATTATTAGATACCAGTTAGTTAAATAATAATGTATGAAAATTTAATAAATTAAATTTTAATTTCTGTAAAACAATGTCATTGCCAGTTAGTTCTGATTCCAAATAAATTAGAATTCGCAAAATATCCAAACGAATTAATACCTTAAGGCTATTCTCTATTTGAATGCACCTTTGACAGGTCTGATAACACTGATAAGTTATCACTAAATACATGCATATCATTGGATATATCACCGACAGGTCCAACCAACCAATGACCAATGATATGCTTGTAATGTAAGTATTTAAATTCACAATGTATTAAAATGAAATCACACTGACAATAACCATTTATTTGTATAAGTAGACGAATTGTAATTTATTATCAGAATTGTGTAAATAAATTATTTTTTTGTTGGAAATTGTTTTTTTAATTTTTGTTCAATCGTTTACTAGAAACCTGTGGCTAAAACCCACATAAGGCCTATATTAACCCAATAATACTGCCCAAACCCGAGATTGAACTCAGGACCGGAAGTTCAGCAGTCGTGTTAGCAACCAATGGACCAATGAGGTTATGAGAAAAGAAAATAATAATCTGAAAAATCACCAGCACAAATGACTTTATTATTATTATAAACATCCAAAATTCCCACACAAAAGATTGAATAACCTGCATCCGACGCCCACAAATCACGTAATAGCTGGGTTACTCGCAAAACATTGACACTATCAATCATTTACCAACATTGTCCGACATAGTAGGTACCTATGTCCCGTGCAAACAACGGCCGGTTTAATATTTCACGGAGGTAAAAAAATGGCGTTCCATTCGCGAACGATTTCAGTAGTTTAGTGAGCGTCCCTAGTCGTAAAATGCACGTGTTTTGGTTTGTTACATGTGTACTTTAAAGGGCGAACTTTTGGGTTAGGACCGTCCGAGTTGTTTTGGCGTGAAGTGATAGTGGATACGTCTTGAAGAAAATACTTATTTGGGTTAAAGAGTTCTGTTTTTTAAAGGAGTCGGAGGAGGTTCTCAATTCGTTTTTATGTTTGTTTTTTTTGTTTATGTTACGCGGTTACCCTTCCAAATAGGAATCGATTTTGATGATTTTTCTTAGCTTTTGAGTTAGCTTCAATAGTAATATTGTAGTAGTATGCAAATGACAGTGACGGAATCATCTCCGTCACTGTCATTTGCATAGCAGTGGTATACGAATTTGTGTGGGGTGGGTACTTACCACAACTAAAACGTGAAAAATTTAAAAAAATAATTAATAATAAAATTTAAAAAAAACATTCGGATGTCGGTGACAAAAAACAAAATTAGAAAAGCAAAGACACCGACTTCCAAAATTAAAGTTATTTTTCACTTTTTTGTGTTTTTTTTGTAAAAAAGTTTTATTGTGTTTGAACTTTGAAATCTTATCTTTTACACTTCAGTAATAATCAGCCTACTCATGAGTATAATCATAATAATTTATTTACACAGCAAAAAAAAAACAAGTCATAACAACTAAAATTCAACTACGAAAATCCGGAGTCACACGTGTTATAAATATAAATCAAACAGATTACGTGTGACTCCGGATTTTTAATTTGTCTGTCTGTGGTGTCTTGTTTATACCTGTTTAGTCGTAGTTGGGTTTTAGTTTTTATTTCTTTAATTTTTTTTTAATTCTTTTGGGGTTGTAATATATATATTTTTGAAATGTGCTCATTAAGTCCTTTCATTTGATACCAAACATGGTACGATTAAACAATTTTTTTTTTTAGTTCCTTACTTTATGTCCTCTAGAGGGCGCCTTTTTTAATTTAGTGTGACGTCACGTAGCCTATAACCAGCGGACGATCAAGACGCTTCCAACTATACCTCATTTGTGAAATTGTGATCAGTCGTTTAGAAGATATGAGGGAACAGATGAACATACATACATACATACCGGTCAAAATCATAACCCTCCTTTTTTCTTCGCCGTAGTCGGGTAAAAAGCCTTACTTCTCTGACTAACCCCGTAACCCCTGACTTTCATCTATTAATTTGTATAATGCCATCTATCAGGGAATAGTAGAACAAAGCATTCGATTACATTTCAAATTCGAAACATAGATATCGCTACTTCATTTCTAATTGGATTCCAATTTTTCTGGGAGCGCTAAAATTACGCTCACTATTGTTCTCTTGGTCAATATTCCAACTGGAAATCTAAAATCCCATCAAGGTATCTGAGTCGGTTAAAGTTGTTGAAAATTTTTGTTTGGATCTCAAAAGAAGATTTATGTTTTGCGAGGTTCACTTCAAAACTAGTGCTAAAAGCTCTTGCTAATACAGTCGAGAGATAAACTCTCTCGCCTGAACAGAGAACCTGCAAATCTAGAACAAAACAGTCTTCAATAGTTTTCCGTGCTACTATTATCTACATCTTTTCCCCTATTTCGGGACCACATCCACACTCATCCAACAACCGAAGCCGTGCCATCTCGAGTCGCATCACGTACCGGCCGGCGTGTAATTGGCGCCATTTAGGTACCGTCCCGCGGCCGACTCGCATTGCACGTCCGTGGCCTCACAACCTTGCGAACCAATATGTTGTGAGAAACTTTGTACAACTGGGTATGTCGTGTTCAATTTATGGGAACGATCTTTTTAGTTTTTGGAGAGCACGACCGGCCTCCAGTGGTAGGGCAACTAGGTAGTAATTCCGGAGGTGCTTAACTCCATTGCGTATACAACCGACAGATGACCGTGGTTAGGGTAGGTACTTGGCAGGTTCTGTAGTTTTGCAGGGGTAGGAAGAAACTACAGAACCTGCCCTAGTACATGGGAAGACGGCGTGACTATATGTGTGTACCTATGTGTAGTTGGACGGCTATAAAAAGCTACCACTTTCTTTGTATTTGCTAGTCGGTAAGGTACAGGGAGCGTTGCACGAGCCTGGCAATTAAAGCGTCCTTCTGTCTGATAATAGCACTCCCACAAACAGGCGCGACAAGGTTAGCGCTGCGTGTCGTGCCCGCGATATCGCGCCAGTTTGCACGAAACTTAAACCAAATTGCAAAGACCATTCTGCAGAATGTCGCTAGTAGGGTTATAATGACCGTTTATTGCATTGCCCTTAGCAGTAAATTAATCAATCCAAAGTCATTTATTCAAACTAGGCTGAGAATCAGCAGTTTTCGAACGTCAAAACTACATCAAGAGAGCCCCTACGCCTAGGTACTCCACAACTTCCTAGTGTTATATTTGAGAAGAAGTGGAACAACAAACTACCCAGCAGCGCCAGTGTTTGGTAAGTTTAAGTCTCAAAATCAAAGATAATGGTTGTGTCTGGAATTAGCTGCTCATTGCTGAATACAACTCTCGAATTCTTATTAGAAATGGCATCTTTTAGAATCCTAGTCGCTGTAATTTCCAACCCAAGACGCTTAGCAGCAGCCACACGACGTGAAAACTACAAAAATCCCTCACCCTCCCAATTTATCAGCATTAAACATTTTCACATAAACATGCTCTATGCCTACGCAAAAACGTCGTACCAAGCGTTATTATCAACCGGTCCGTTGATTCCATTCACCCGGGGCCGAATAAATCAACGCGAAAGCCGAAAGCCGACAATAAATTTGGTCCCAATCCTGGTCATCGTCGACCCAAAAGGCGTTTTAGCGTTAACCCAGGGACGGACCTTTCCGCTAAATAAATCCCTTATCTGCATACGGCAAACCTTTCTAGGGTCCAGCTTAATAAATTCAGGTTGGGCCTTGCGAACTTTTGCGTAGGAAGTTTATAGAGCTGCTGTAACTGTTGCGAATTTTCTTCATATGATCCATCTGCCGTCTGTCTAGCCTTTTCCCAACTATGTTGGGGTCGGCTTCCAGTCTAACCGGATGCAGCTGAATACCAGTATTTTACATGGGGCGACGTCTATCTGACCTTCACAACCCAGTTACTGGGTTATTCCGAGCTTTCTGAGACACGGAGGGGTCTTGGTATGTAAAAATGGCCCCATCCATGGAATAACCGCGGCAAGCATAGCTTTAACCTGATCGATCGACCCGTACGGCTGTTATTACTTAGCCCATACCTATATATTTATTTCAATTCTCATATATTTATTTCAAGTCGTCTTTGAGTCTGTTGTTTTCGGGTTTATGTGAGAGTTATAGGGCGTATTATGTATGGCTCAGAAAAAACAGCATACCTAATTACATTTTAATAAGTATATAAGTATATTAACTTTTAAACTGTCTTTCTCCTTCTCGTTACAAATTGTAATGCTCTCCGACTATCCAAAGGCGAGTCCTATTTAAGTTTACGCTATCTTTTTAAGTAGTGTAGTCCAGAAGTTATAAAACTTCTGTCGATGGCATTAAGGACTTGTCGACCTTTCTAATAGGTAATTAGGTACTATATTCTACTCAAAGAACGTCAAACAAAAATATTAAACCGGTATTACCAACTCTAGAGCAATACTTTCGGCCTGCTCATTTGGTAGGCGGCCGAGCGGGTGCGCTCCCAAATCAATAGTAATTTTGTGGGTAATCCCTCGGCCCACTGAAAAATATACATACCTATAGCAAGTCCATGTAAAGTTTATTGAGTTAAATTACTCTTAGATATAACTTTTGTTCTCATGTCGCTGGCTATGTGGTGGCAAATGGAGTGAATAGGAAAGTTGGAGCTCGCTGAAGTTGCTGTAGACTTTTCATGGAATTCTTTAAGATCATCTACCTATTTACTCAACAAAACTTGGTATTTCGGTCATCCAAAGGAGACAGAGTTTGGCAGAATATTTCGGCAACATTAAGTATATTAAGGCCAAATAAAAACTCGTTAAAGATTGGTAACAAAATCCAAGAGTTTTAAAAACGTGTATCATTATTCGCCATATTTTTTGACCAACTAGTGTGTGCAAATACAAACCCCAAATAAAAATGAAAGGGTTAGGCAAGCTCCCCTCCTATGAAACTATCTCTCTTACACCAAAATTACAATGGATCTTTTATCTCCCTCTTGAGTTGACCGCTTGACCATTGGCTGATAAAATGGGTTCACGCACACATGCTCACGTGTTGGTTTATACAGTCGTATGTTTGTGTGTCGTGGGCGGAGGAAAAAATATTTGAGGTAGGGTAGGTAAATGGGATTTTGGTGGGATAACATGACGTAGCGAAAGATTGGTTGTTCGAAAGATGGTTCTCATCAGTGTCCAGAAAATGTATCCTGTCCTATAAATATTTCCGTGTTACAGAGCAGTAATTTTTCAAATCTTATCAAGTGGCATTGATTGGCGATATTTTACAAAAAATATTTTAATGATGGACACAGTTTTTTTATCAGCACCAACATTGTGAGTTGCATATCCTCCTTGTACAGACCTACCTTTTCAACAAAGCTTGGCTTGAAGGTTCCTTGTCATTACGATGGATTCCTTAGCGCAGGGTCTTTTTTACCACGCACTGAAATTTCAACTAACGGCGTTGAGCCGAACGTCGAGAATCGAGCAGAGCGCATCCTGGCCGCGTTAAAAAAAAAACGTTGTGTTAAAAAAAATCTCCCGTGCGTACGCCGCGCCGGCTTATTCTTTAGCGCTTACCTACTAAAACCTACAATAGGAGACCTAGTTTGTCAAAATCTCGATACAACATCTATCCATACCTCAATAAAAACGCCTAATGACTCATAGTATCTCGAGTACCGCTGTATAATGTTTATTCCACGTTATCAGCAGCGGGCCCTATCCCGGAGGTCCCGAACTGTCCCTAACCTAAAACTTTAGGGTGGAAGGGTACTTTAAAGTGATCTAACAGATTTCGAGCCACTACACTAGGAATATAACTGGGTAATGCTGGGTATTCCGCCATTGTATGGGTTGGGTCACTAATGTGGCATTAGTATCTGGATTCGTTTGTAGGTAGGTAGGTAGAGTACCTACTTTTTGGGGTAAGTATGTAACTGGAGGCAATAAAACATCTCTCTGTCTCGATACATATTGTAGGTAAGTTATTAGAGAACAAAAAATTTGTGATGAACGTCTAAACAAAACGCTACGACCGCAGCTACGAAGTGCTACGACTGCTACGAATTTATTTGTATCGTTTTATAATTTTATTTTTTAATAGCCAGCGTGAGGACTCTGTTCTTTTTCTAAAATAAAAGTATACTCTCGTCAAAATCGGTCCAGCCGTTTCGGAGATTAGCTGGAATAAACATCATACAAAATTTACAACAAATGTTTTTTTGTTTTAAGTACCTACCGTAGATATATACTTTCATAATTATGCATTTAGTAAAAAGCTGTTATTTTACCATTACAAACAGACACTTCAATTTTTTTTAATAACCTTTTTGTTAACTATTGGTATGGTATTTTTTTTTTTGTTTCTATCATTTCATCATGCATGATATGACTACTGAAATACTGACACACATGTATTTTATTTATTGTAATTACAATATTTTTACAACAATATTTTGAGTAAAAAGTAACTACTTATTTTGTGCATTTTTAGACTTACCTACTTATATTTTCAGCTCTCGCTACAAGAGATTTTTCAAGAAAATTAATGTCCTTCATGAAGGATAATTGTTTACGTAGAGTGAGGATTTATTTAGTTGGAGACGTTGAACCTCTGTGCTTACGATCAGCCTGTTAAATGTGCGGACGAAAGTGTCTATTGCAACAAAGAGAGCTGTGGAGTAGAATAGTGTCAAAAATATTTTAAACGGAGAAGCACTCTGTTATTTTTATTGCTTTTATATTATGGATGGGGTTGTAGATGGGTAGGTACTGACAATTCTTTAATTATTTGTGAATGAAAACTAATGATATAAAGTAAAATAATTAAGCAAATTGACTACCAATTTAAATTGTTCGTATATTCAAATCACAATTGTCATTCTTTGACTTTGATGTATGAAACGGCAAATTGACGTAGGTTGCCAATTTTCTTAGCAATGAATTTCTCTGACTGCCTTCTCATTCTACGCTAAACATTATTCTTTGGCATTTCCTAAACGAATTAGTGTTAGGAGGTATTTTCCGCAAAGTATAACATTCTCACTCTTCAAAAATATCCCATTTTGATTCTTCAAAAATATCGGTTTGTATAAAGCTACAAAGAATGCCCCTGTCATACTTACTAGTCAATGTGAGTGTGTTGCTAATATCTATAAAACAAACAGTCGTCTCCATGCTCGTCTCTGTGCTATCCATTTCCGTGAGTCCGCGGCGCGTGTTTGGTCACTGCCTGAGATATACATATGGCGTGTTTTACTATAAGTACCTGCAGGGCTGACACGTGGCTGTAAAGGAAAACTAAATTTTAAAAGTCGAATATTTGTATGTGGAATTTGCAGGCATTCCATTAGTAAGTAGGTAGATCCATCACATCAGCTTCCTTAAATATTTTAAATACAGTATCAAAAAATTACACACAAGATACGCGCGAAAAACATAACCCTTCCTTGGCAGTCGGGTAAAAAGACAGAAGATTTATCAGCTATCGTAAATATGTAAACAGCCGAAAAATTAAAATTGTTTAGTCTGCACAAACAAACAAAACGCCACTACAACAAAAAAAAAGGAAATGATTTTCACTAGAGCAGCCATTGTTGTCTTTCTTTTAACAAAATGCGATGGCTATGTCCATTAACGAAACAGGCATAAACGTGGGTACTTAAACGATAAGAAAAAAAAAAAACATTCAAACTAATTTATTCAATAATGGTACAGATTATCACCCCTGATCGTGCCCCCTAAAGTTATACTAAAGTTACACAAATTACACATCTCCTTTGCTCTATTTAAATCAACAAAGCTCCACAAAAAGATCAATATCAAAAGATGACCTAACCTGACCTTCCTATTGACCATTGCAGAGGTAAATAACATCAAGTGTACATCACAAAAGGTCTTATTATACCGGACACAAGATCAAAAGTGTATCAAGGGGATGCTGCTAACGAAAAACCGGTTTTGAATGTCCACGTGCTATAAAGGTGAGACCAAAATGAGAACAGGGGATGCTGTAAGGTCAAAGGTGTAACAAGCATATATGGCTCTCTGCAAATATTCATAAAAACCTTACTTTTTTCTGAAACTTCATGCCATTAAGTGTCCCTGACCTTGCAGTCAAAAGTCACACACTTCTTTTAAGCACTCATGCCGATTTATTTTGTAAAAATCTTACCGTGAAAGTTCGATGAAGTGAACTTGACGTGGGCTGTCAATAGTGTCAATCCCTAGAATCAGGGGGAATGACAGTTGACTTCACCTAAGTTTTCACGGTGGATTTTTTACAGAATAGGCTGCTGTTATAAAATCACCAACAGATTCCAAAAGATCAACATCAAAAGATAACCCAATTTGACCCATCTATTGAGCAAGTGTCCATTACAAAAGGTCTTTTATACCGGACACAAGATCAAAAGTGTATCAAGGGGATGCTGTTAACGAAAAACCGGTTTTGAATGTCCACGTGTTACAAAGGTGAGATCAAAATGAGAACAGGGGATGCTGTAAGGTCACGGGTCAGAAGGACAATTTACATATTTGGGGTATTTTTTTTGAATAGGTTGATTTGAGATGATGATTCATTTAATGATTTGGATAAGTGGCTTATTTGTAGGTAATTGTTATAGTATTTTTTTAGGGGAAGGTTTCATGAATATTTATACTGTTAAATGAACCTGTATGTATATTCCAATAATTTCTCTAAAGTTATTTTATGGACTTTATTGACTTTTAAACCCTTTGCGTGCAGCATTCAGTCCAATCAGAAATGCCTAGTGGTGTGATCATCAGGCTTCATCGGGCGCTAGGACCGATGCCTGCCAGGGTTGCGGGAAAGTCCGAAAGGGATACCGTGACCTTGGCAATAGGCAACTGGAAGGAACACGGATGGGTTTTAGACAGTAAAAGTCTGACACGCCCTTCCGCTCCGCCCAGAGCGGGAGAAGTGATTTGACGATTGCCTATCAAACATCAAAAAAAAAAATTGCCTGCCAAGGCTTTTTAGTAAAAGAGTTGATAGACATAATTATTGTACTAGAAATAGGGACCTATTAGTTCAACCAGGTTTCAGACTGGCTAAAGTAGACTCATCTTTCATGGGGTACTGTTTAAAATGTTATAATAAAATTCCTCCCCACATACTTCAACTGAATGAGCCGAAATTCAAAACTTGTATAAAACGCACACTATGCAGGCAGGCATATATTATAAGTTGGAGGATTCATCGCTGATAAAAATTCTTGGCTTAATGCTGGTCCTGCTCCACAAACACAACTAACTAATTAACATTTGGAAATACTGTTGGAGCTGCTGAAGATTGTAAGCCCATATTTGCATTGTATAAACTCAATCTCTTTTGTATTGTATAATTGCATAGCACAGGTGTGAGTACTATGTACTATAGATCTATCTTTACCGAGTAATATGTCTTTCATTGACTTGAATGTGCCTTATTGGCGGCTGGGAATATGTCATGCTCACTCAAATGTCTCGCTGATGGTGGCGCGTGTGTTGGATCATTTAGCTCCCTTCAAAATGGTTGAGCTGAATGGTGCTGATCCATGCGTCATGTTCGTGAACGGGCGCCGTCAGTTGTGACTGGTCTTCTCTTAGCTGCCATGGCTTATTTTAATTTTTGAACTGTTCTTATTTTATAATTGCGGACGCTTTTAACGTGGTTTCTACATTGTTCTCACATGTATAATTTCAACATGCATGATGTAACCATTATATTGTAACAATATTTTGATTTAAAAGAGTGTCCGTGGAGTTTCTTGCCCGTTCTTCTCCATAGGTACCTACTACGCTTTGGAATGGTCAACTAGCTTCATATTTCTGACTGACTGACTCCTTGACAATTCAAAAGTGCCTGTAAATGGTTTTATTGAAATAAATGGTTTGAGTTTGAGTTTGAGATAGGCAGTCGCTCCATGTAAAATACTGGTATTCAGCTAGACAGCGGTTAGACTGGAAGTAGACTCCAACATCGTTGGTAAAAGGCTAGGCAGATAATAATACGTTTATTATAGATGGATGTATAATTGAGGCGTGGAATTTACAAATGGGCTAAGTGCCAAAAAAGAAAAACCAAAATTTTGTCTTTCAAAAGTGCTATTTTGGGCAACCATTTCAATATAAAGGTGCAAAGAGCCTACCAATTTTTTTGGCACCTTTGTAAATTCCACGCCTCAATTATCACTTACATCAAAAACGGTGAAGGAAAACATCGTGAGG
Organism: Lithophane ornitopus; assembly: GCA_948473465.1. Classification (NCBI taxonomy): domain Eukaryota; kingdom Metazoa; phylum Arthropoda; class Insecta; order Lepidoptera; family Noctuidae; genus Lithophane; species Lithophane ornitopus. Next base: position 12,120,786 of record OX419624.1, on the reverse strand, counting down.
ATAAATATATTTGCCAGAAAACTCTTAGGTGCCAGCCCTAGCAGCCAGTACGGCTAGATAAGTAACGCGATCCTCGCCACCGTCTTGATGTAACACATTTGTAACGGCCAGATGTAAACACAGATACGGCCTGCTACATTCAACACCCTGTATAGCAATTTCCCTTAGCATATGGGTTGAGACGCCCAGAAATTGTTGCAATTTGTTTCTGATGGTGTATTTATATATATATATGTATGTTAATCGAGTAATGCTATTGTTTCTGATGAGGTGGGCAGTGCAAGTGGTTACAAAGGGAATAAATTATTATTCTGAATACAAAATGTGTCTTGTATACGACTATTCTATACTTTATATTATAATTAGATACCTACGCTTAATACCAACCCCATTTTTAGGGTTCCGTACCCAAAGGGTAAAACGGGACCCTATTATTAAGACTACGCTGTCCGTCCGTCTATCTGTCCGTCTGTCACCAGGCTGTACCTCATAATTTTTTTGCCGTTTTTGTAGATAACGGTACCCTTTGTGCGCGAGTCCGACTCGCACTTGGCCGGTTTTAAACAATATAGTCGTAGTTACTATAACTAACGTAACTAACGATAATAATCTTAACTAACATTATAAATGCGACAGTGAGTTTGTTACACTTTCACGCTGAAACGGCTGGACGAATTTGGATGAAATTTGGCACAGGGGTAGACCATGACCTGGAGAAAGACATAAGCTACTTTCCATCCTGGATCGCAAACAAAGTCGCGGGCGACTGCTAGTATCCTAACTAATAATATAAATGCGAAAGTGAGTTTGTATGTTTGTTACGCTTTCACGTTAAAACGGCTGAACGGATTTGGATGAAATTTGGCACAGAGGTAGACCATGACTTAGAGACGGACATAGGCATAAAGCATAAGGAAGGACATACATTTTATCCCGATATTCTTACGGGATCAAGACTTACGCGGGTGAATGATTATTTTCTGTACATTCATATACACGATGATATCCTCAAACTACAAATAAACTAAGCTTCCATTTAATAAATGTAGCTTAGGTCAAACGGCGGTCATGAAAATGGAAACTCCGAGTCATGGGACATCGGATGCAGGAACTAGTGGCACTAGTGTGCTTGCTAATGAGCCGGATAGTTCTCTTAGTTATGCTTTGACCCAAGTAATCGTGTAGTGAACATCAAGACTGCCATCCCGCCAGGATGAGTGTAGTGTAATCTTTTTCTCATTATATTAAGTACCATCTGTACTGTGTCTGACAACCAATCTTACCAAGGGGTATCGTATTACCCAGTTACTGGGTTGTGGAGATCAGATAGGCAGTCGATCCTTGTAAACTACTGATATTCAGCTGCATCCGGTTAGACTGGAAGCCGACCCCAACATAGTTGGGAAAAGGCTAGGCAGATAGATTAAGTACCTACTGTAAGTAGCTCGTGGCTACGTAATAACAGCCGCACGGGTCGATCCATCAGGTTAAGCTACGCTTGCCGGGGATGTTCCGTGGATGGGTGACCATCTTTACTTACCGAGACTCTATGCCTCGGAAAGCACGTTAAGCCGTTGGTCCCGGCTATCATTCGTAGATCTTTGACAGTCGTTACGGGTCGTCAGAAGCCCGAAAGTCTGACAACCAGTCTAACCGCTTTGTATCTCTATCTATCGTGAAGTAACGAAAGAGACTGTTATTTTTCTAATTTTATAATAAATGGAGTATAGTCAGATTTTAAGATGGATATAGGCTGGACGTACTTGGTAACAGAACCAGTAAAAGCTGGCCTCGGATTCTATTGAAACTCCTTACTACGCTAGGCGAGCTCAAGGTCAAAATGTAACCAACCCTATTTCCAGAAATTACGTCGAAACCAAATTAAAATCTCGAACTGTAAATGATCCTCGCCCGTAAATTAATGGTTAAATCGCCGTGAGTCGATCGAGATATATTTCAAGTCCCTCGCTAACCCGGCAACCCTGCCCTAAATATTTAAATTGCGCCAATATGTAACGTATTATTTTCACTGTGTACATTTAAGTATAAAGTTATATGTAGGTAGCCATGTGTTACTCTACGTGTACCCTCATCAGTTCTGAAGATGGGTGACCATAATCACTCTACCTAAATAAGACATCAAAGAAATCAAAGAAGATCATCATAGGAAATCATCTAATGATTTCTCCCGCTCTTGGCGGAGCGGAAGGGCATGTCAGACTTTTACTGACTAAAACCCACCCGTGTTTCTTCAGTTGCCTGTTGCCAAGGTCCCGGTATCCCTTTCGGACTTTCCCGCAACCCTGGCAGGGAAATATGCTCGACTTGACATGAACAATATACGCTGTTGATTGCCTCGTTGGTCCAGTGGTCGCCAGCGCTACTGTTGACCATGAGGTTCTTGGTTCGATTCCCAGTTCAGGCAAATTATTACTGGATTTATCCAACAGGAATTTCTCAGTAGCAGCCAGGAGTCTGGATTCGTGGCAGGTTGATGGCAATTTGTTTTCAAATGTCATGATTTCATGAAAAAGTCCTGCAAATTGCAAAAAAGCCAGCCAAGTGCTAGTCGGACTCGCGCACGAAGGGTTCCGTACCATTATCTATAAAACCGGCAAAAAAATCACGTTGGGAGCCCCCTTAAATATTTATTATATTCTGATTTTTTTGTTAAATACATCTGTGAAAATTTCAAATGTCTAACTATCATGGTTCATGAGATATAGCCTGGTTACAGACGGGCAGACAGACAGCGGAGGCTTAGTTATTACTACGAGTCCCGTTTTACCCGTTGGGTACGGAACCCTAAAAAGGTAAGAAAATGTTGATTTCGCGGGCTACCGTTGAGGATCCACCTTGACGCTCTTTTTTGTTTGTCTATCCTGTATATTATTTCCATTAACACTGTTGCTATGAAATTAGCTTCTACTCTTCGGCTGCACGGGATGGATTCCAGACCAGAGCATAGATGGCCTACCGGTTCCTTGTGAGATTATATAATCAGCCTATAATGTTCCCACTACAGAGACACAGAGTTCCTCTCTGTGAAAGGGAGTGGGCCATAATCCACCAAGCGGGCCCAGTGCGGGTTGGCAGATGTCACATGTCTTCGATTTTTTTGTTCTAGGACATGCCGGTTTCTTTATGATATTTTCCTTCAACGTTTTGAAAGCAGTGGTGATGAAATAATTTACTCAAAGTAAAGCGACGGGTTCGAACCTATGACCAACAACTTGTAAGTCGCGGCTGTTACCCACCACAGCTCGCGCGTGTGAGATTACAATTTGTAAATGTACACGAAACAAAATATGTATTAATATGGGCCAATATCTTAAAAGTTAAAATATTGTACAAAAATAACCGGTATCGGGCAGGCCTCAGTTATTTATCGATATTTTCATAATTCATTCGAGGGACACACGCGACACTTTTTATTTGCCGTCCTGTTTAAGATTCATGATCTCATGAGATATTGGTAGACCTTCGGAGGCAGTGGATATGACAGCCTCTTTTTATGATAAAGAAATAAATGGTGTATGTAAATGGTTGTACCGAAAACTTTGTCATAAATAAAAGGTCATACTTTTTTTGGGATTTAGTATTCAAGTAGGTACCAAAGAGAGTGGTTCTTGTTAGCCTGTATAATTTACAATTCGCTAGAGAATTCTATTTTGCCTTGTATTACAGACTTCACCGACATGTGAATGTCGAGGCAATCCAGCTGCTAGACAACACGGACATAGTGCGTAGGCTAAAGAGAACTAAACCATTTGAGTTAGAGTAGTGTATAAATCCATACTATTATACTATATAATATTATAAATTCGAAAGTAACTCTGTCTGTCTGTCTGTCTGTATGTTACCTTTTCTCGCCTAAACCATTGAACGGATTTTGATAAAATTTGGCAAGGAGATAGATGGACTCGGGGAAGGACATAGGCTACTTTTATCGAACTACCACGCGGGCGAAGCCGCGGGCGGGAGCTAGTATAGTAGCAATCGGATATCTATGGTAACAATGCTGATTATGAGACCCTAATAAAGTGCTACGAATTTTTGTAAAGTGCAAATTGACACTATTCTTAGTTATAACATAATCTATCTCGTAAAATATAAGTTGCATAATAGCCTATTAGGCTAGATTGTAATCCATTACAAAGAACATTACATCTTATTAATAGAGAGCGAAAAAACAAACCTTTTATTGAAGCTTGCTGCTGTGCCATTTAACATCCATAACATTCAAAACGTAACATTAGTTTTTCGAGAATCCATTTTTTCCACGAAAGCAGTGGTGGCCCAGTGGTCTGGCGATTTACCAAAGCAGGCACTTTACTTTGTGTAAATTATTTCATCACCATTGCTCTCAAAACGGTGAACGAAAACATCGTGTGGAAATTGACATGTCCTAGAACCAAAAAATCGAAGACATGTGACATCCACCAACATGCATTGGGCCCGCGTGGTGGATTATGGCCCACTCCCTCTCACAGGAAGGCCTATGTCCCAGTACTGGTAAAGTTATAGGCTGATTAAGCTGTGCCACATAACCTGCATGCAAACTTATCCACACATTTGGAAAATTGATGGGTCATCTACTAAGGTATTTATAGCATTGCCATTCAACGTGGCAATGCTGCCAGTCTTCTGGGCACGTTTCCGGATGACAGCGATGCGGACGAATACTTCGACTCCTAAAGGTCCCTTTGTTTTTATATTTATTTAGTTAGTCCCTTTAGTTTTAGTTTTTTATGTAAATAGTTAGTAGTGTTCTATAAATATTGTGTATAGTAATGTAAATAATTCAAATAAATAAACATTTATAATAAAAATGAAAAAAACAAAAAAGTTCTTATATGGTATGGTATTCCTTATGGACTAAGTGCGGAAACTAACCCCCTAACATAGCATATAGAACTTAGTTGGTGTGCTATATATAACACGCGACCGTCATATTTTTGTCAGTATGTTACTTTATTCAAGTTTCAGTTATGCAACGTGTAAAATAATAAGCGCAAGACCTTCAAGTAGTTTGCTCAAAATCGACTTCTGAATCGATTTCCGTCATTCAATCTGCCTAGCCTTTTCCCAACTATGTTGGGGTCGGCTTCCAGTCTAACCGGATGCAGCTGAATACCAGTATTTTCCGATAAAATTAATTTTAATCGATTTCCGCCATTATTTATATATATTAATTTTTCATGAAAAAAATCTCATATTTATTTATTTATTTTATTTATTAAAACTTTATGCACAAGTAAAAAAAATACTGTACAAAGGCGGACTTAATGCCTGAGGCATTTATATTTAATTAGGTATTTATATTTAACTGAAATTAGAACCACCGCGTCATAACAAGGTACCTAATAAGATATTTTATTTAAGGAAATTTAATTTAATAGTTTCAATAATATTTTAATTAAAATCGATGTTTACAGGCTCTTTCAGTTTCAGGTTTTTCAGTGGTCAGTTTTCCAACAATAATTGGAACAGTGGAGCAACTGTATCGCGATCACATGCTACAAAAAATCGTCTTCTAACAAGCCAGAGTGTTATTTAATACATTAAATGGAAAAGTACCAACATACTAACATACCAAGTAAAGGTAACCAAGCCGGTTGCTAAGGTCTTCGAAGTACGTCGCCTGTCCTAGTGAAAGGGGGCTTTGAATCAAGAGATATTATAGTTGGGCTCTCGCATAGATCTCGCCGAGCCGGCTTGCTTCTATTTTTATTTTCCAGAGATGTACCGTGAGGTGGAAAAGTCAGGAAGCAAAATAGGGTAAGTTTAAGACTTTGGAAAATGGACTCTATGTGATTATTATTTGTAGTCGTGTACGGGCTGCCGTGACTAATATAAATGTTTTCTTATAGTGATTTGTAGAGAGCCAGAAAAAGTCCTTTGTTTAAAAGTTACATAAATATAATGAAAACGCGAAGCTGTATGCGTAGAACACTAAGGCCCGTATTACAGAACGTCACTCAAGACTCAAGCATTACTTAAAACTAGTTTCAACCAATCAAAAGGCTTTAAACGAGTTTTAAGTAATGCTTGAGTCTTGAGTGACGTTCTGTAATACGGGCCTAAGAGATAAGCAACTATTGACGTATTATTAGCATCTTCTAAAATACGATCATATATAAATCTATGATCTCAGTGTAAAATACTGGGATACCAATTGCAATATTTACAAACGGTAAACAACCTTCAACAACAACAGTCCACCTAGCTTCTCTTTAACTAAACCTGCCATAAAAACACACAATCATAAATCCCGTATTCCGGACTTATGCCCGTGTGTTTCCCACCTCGGTGGAGAGCTCACATTATTACCGATAAGTACATGGGGCGGTGTGCTCCACACTGGATTTTGAATAATATATTATTTTCTTATGTAAAATGCCCGATTACTACCATCCCGGAGATTTTTGCGGCGGCACAGACAAAAGCTCCTTTATGGCACTTTATACGTTTTTGTTCTTAAATTTTTGTTATTTCACGTACGCTCGTGTGGGCCTTGCGAAATGAAAAAACTTTTTGTGTTCCAACTTAATACCTATGGAACACTTATTTTGTTTCAATTTTTTATCAGTTCCATTATACACGATCTTATATCAAGCCTGAAAGGTCATGTACGGACTGAATGATATTTTCGCTAGGGTATAAGCCAATTAAATCCAACCCATTTCTCACCTACGCATGGTCACCGAGACCGAACGAACCCACCAGAGTAAAAAGAGGTATATTATTTTATTATCTGAAGCCAGGCAGGACGGAGAGACGGCAATATCACCGTATATAGATTCGATTTTCTACGTGAATTCGTTTGACGGCCTTCATAATGCGACATATAAAACTGGGGACTTACGGACCCCGAAACCAATTTCGGGTTATGACCCGACGACTCTCTGATAATATTCTCGGGTTATTAGGTACGGATAGGAGTTTTTACTATGGCTATTTTTTCCGTCGACGTTGGATTATTGGTACCGAGTTTACGATCTGCTGTTCTTCCATACTCTTGGTGGCTTACATTTGTTTTATGACGTCATCTCTCCCGATACTCGCCGGGACTCTAGTTTATTTGTTTTTGTACTATTTTACTCATAAACTTTTGTGAGAATTTAATTCTAGTTAGTTTTATTTGTTAAGTTTTCCACGTATTGCTGTTCTGTAAACTGTAGTGAAATGTTTTATGGTAATTCATTAGAATCGTGCTGTTATGGTTTTATGGGACAGTGGCTTTTATTACTAGTGGAATAATTTAATTTTAATCGAGAATTATTAGGATTCCTTTTTAAGGAAATCCTTCTATTTTTACCCGACTACGGCGAAGCAAAAACGAGGTTATGATAAGCTACTAAACATATTTTTAGAAACTTATAATTAGATTCTTTTTCTTTTCGTGTGGTTAGTGACTAACCTGGTGTCAGAGTTTTAAAGCCGCCCAAGGGCCTCTGACTTGGCTTCACATGCCGTCGAGAAATATCTCTCAGGCATGCCGGTTTCCTCACGATGTTTTCCTTCACCGTTTTTAAAGCAAGTGATAATTATACAATACGCACATGAATCCGAAAAGTCAGAGGTGCGTGTCTTGGGTTCGAACTCGAGACCTATGACTTGGCGTCTATGACTTGGCGTCTATGACTTGACGTCACACCACTAGTCTATCACTGCTTATAATTAGATTAATAGATATGAAGTTAAACTATTGATGAAAGCGTAACAAACAAACAAACTAACTCACTTTCGCATTTTTAACACTTTCGCGGACACTGAATGAGACAGAATCATTGTGTCTCATTCATTTCAATTATTGAAGTTTTATTGTTATTATGTTTATGAGAGTCTAATGTCCCCCAAAGTGTAATATTAGTTAGGACAATAATGAGGTACCTTTTCTATTCGTTTTTCGAGCCATCGCATCTTGTCGGTTCCTAACCACTGTTCAATTTTCCATTACTTAATCCAAAGTAAACCTATACTCGCAACAATCTAAGAAGTCCGTTTTGACAGCTATAAAAATGATTAGTGTAGCGATCGCTACACTAAGCATTTTTATGAAATATCGATTCAACATACTTAGAGAGTTTGTAATCGACGACTTATCTACATTGCTTAAAACTGATTCTCAAGGCTGCGTTTCCACCAGAGATGAGCGAGGATGCGTAGCGAGGGATGTGTGTGAAATTAACCAATAACAACGCTTCACTGTCATAGCTTGAGCTAAGCTAGCGTTTTTATTGGTTAGTTTTACGGACATTCCTCGCTACGCATCCTCGCTCATCTCTTGTGGAAACGCAGCCTTAACGTTTTATTAAATGTTCGAGAACGAAACGTCAAAACGGACTTCTTAGATTGTCGCGAGTGTAGATACAATTTTCGTTGGTCTTGTTGTTGCAAGCGCTACTGCTGAGCATTAGGTCCCGGGTTCGATTTCCCGGCTCAGGCAAAGTGTTATTGGGTTTTTCCATCTGGAATTGCTCAGTAGTCTGTGCCCGGTTGATGGTATTGCCATCAACCGGGCACAGACTACTGATGACAGACACAGGCACAAAATGTGGGTGTACTATAGGTACAGTCACGGACTTTAATTGATAAGCCATCTTCAAACTTTTCAATTTTACAGTTTCATACATTCACGAGATTACACGATTAAAAACGAACTCAAACCACACGCTCGTAAACAAGATGACAAATAAATTACTTATAAGCGGAAATAGTCTTATCCATAGAGGTTGACTAATAAGTTCTCAATGATAAAAATAAATAAAATGTTGCATTAAGGTTATCCAATCTATTTGATACTGACCTCCTTTGAATAAGAGCTCATTAACTCGTTTATTCTGTAAACATAACTGAAGACAGTGACAGTTGAAATGTCGATGTCAGATACGTTAATTTCGAACTAAAAATACTATCGCTACGCTTAAACAATCGTTGCTAGGTTACTGTTGCTAGACCTGCAATTGGTTGACTTTGGGTAGTCACTCTGCTGTCAAGTTTGTAGTTCTGGCTCTCAGGTTAGCCAACCGGTAAAGTTATTAAATATAATTTTCTTCTACTAATACGAAGACATTATGACTTTCCGTGTTGGGAACCGAATAAACCCGATTTGCATTACAAGGCTAAAATACGAACAGTGCCAGGTGGCTTATCAAATAAAGTCCGTGACTGTACTACTAGGGATTTTGTTTTCGAAATTGTTTTAGATGAGCTTCCTTGATAGTTTACCTCTGCCTAACCCTTCGGTGAATACAGGCGTGATGTTATGTTATGTACTGTTATGTACAATGTTCACTGCACACAATCACCTGTCTTGTTTAGTCAACGTTTACTCCATAACACCTTACGTTTACCAAGATTATACTCCTAACCCTCTGCCTGCCGTATAGTCACGTATCGTACACATGAGTACCAAGTACCTCGTCGTAAAGAATATGACCTTTTACTTATATAGATTGTACGTGAGCTGGTGCTAAACGTTCGATGATTCGGTTTCGATACTTTTGCTTATTTGTTTTGTACGTTTCAGTGTTATTTGAGAGGGTTAAGGGGGAGAGTGGTAGTTTGCGTGTTGGCGTGTTTGTATCTTTAAATGTTGTTGTGTTTTAAGTCTGATATTGTTGTAGTAATATTCAAATATACAAGTAAGTAAGGCCTTGTATTAAGAATCTACTAGCTATGTACCTACATTTCTACCTTAGTAACATTAAATACCATTACATATTACATTAAAAACCTTTGTACTCATATTATAATTATGTCGTATCTCTATGTATTTTACTGTGTGTATATAAACAAATAAATAAATTGTATTAATTACAAGGTTATCTTTGTTTATAAAAAATCGTGGAAAACAAAAACACGCATTTTACCACTATCATTTATAATTTGATACATGTAAGTAGTAGTAGTAGTAACCCGTAAAAAAATCTAGTGACTCAAGTCTCACTCTACTACATGCCCCTTCATTTTTATGCACTTTCACTTTGCATTTCCAAGAATGGGCAGTTTTCATCTCCCAATCTTATCAGATAAACAAAAAAACAAGCAAAAATCACATCCATATACAGGGTGTAGCGGAACAACGCCTACTTTATTAAAACACACTCTGTATTCATAACGCATCAGCTACACTATCACAAATAATATCGCCCCCGAAGATGCATTGGAAAAGAAATGTATCAGAAAATGTATAAAAAAGCTGTATTGTGACTGTAGGTTTCACAGACGTATTGATGACTAGATGTGACACTCATGGATGTCAATGTACGCACGATGTAATTTAAGGTGGGTGTATGTACTTGTATTGTACATACGGCTACACATCAAGCTATACATTTCCAGTATAAGCTGACCTCGCATTGTACGGAAATCCTATAATATGCGAGATCAGCATAAACTGGAAATTTCCTCTCCAACCAAAGAGAAATTACTGCATAGAATAAAAAAAAAATTGCCCATTATTGTGTAAGCATACGGTTACTAAGCATTCGAGTGAGTTCAAGTTTTTAATGAACATTATGCTTCAGCCCTATTAGCATACAAAGATGTCACTTAACGCTTCCTGTAGCCATCTGGCTGGTTAGTCACAATAAGATTTTCGGGGTGAATTGGCTGTCTAGTGAAGACCCTGAAAAGCGTGCTGTGACATTAACCTGCGCAGCTAAAGCACCGTTCGTAATATTTACTGTTGAGAAAATGAGAATACGTTCATAAACCAAACGTGTGCAAATATGCACACGGTGCACATAGGTGCATAGGTATTTTTTTTGATTAGGCGTAGATAAATTCCAGGGCATACTAGATCTTAACAACGAGTTAAGTATGAGGCGCAAGATAACTGTTGTAACTATGTAAATACTACCTACCTTAGCCTACTTGAATAAAAAGTTACGTTGTTCCTTTTTCGTACGCTTGGTGCGCCACTGTTCTTTGGCCCTAGACAAAGTGACATTATATCAGCGATAACGATGATGGAAAAGGCAAATATGTATAGGACTGACACAAGCCATCGAAAAGCTTATGTCAATCCTGTTGAAAGTCTTTGTAGAAATACGAAACGCTTTCGAAGCGGTTGTCACTTGTCTATACCCTCTTCTTCTCCGCCATTTCCGCGTTCACATGTTTTATTGCAATTACTTTTTGGCTACAATATACTGTTTTAAATATTCTATCTGTGGTATTATTTCTACAACAACAACACACTCAGTAAATTATCCAAAAATATTAAGGTGAACGATTTCGATTTGCTATAGATTTAAGAATCCTAGCCTACTCCTAGCCACTAGGTAGTGTTTTCTAAGCCACTTCCAGTGTCTCTATATGGTAACAAATATATGAATGTAGGCGTGTGCGGGCGAGCGTATGATTCTTGTAGGGAGATATGGGATTTTTCAGAGATATGTACCAGCTTGACTTTGCTTGTCCGAGGGGGTCGCTACGAGGATAGTTTGTGCAGTTTTAGAGAAAGATACTGTGACGTATCTTTGTTATTTATCTAAGAAAACATAAATCAAGGAAATATTTTGAACAAAATGGCTAGAGAAGCGAGTCGTGTCTTAAAATACTGCGTAGAACGTTATCCAATGGGCTCAGACCAAATAAAAAACCAAGATAGAACGCTCTGTCAACAGTGACGTGAGGCCGGTTTCATAAACATGTGTGCGCTTAGTGAGGTGTAGTTTGATTGTAAATGTGTGCGTGTGAGCGTATAAGCACAGAACGGAGGTGTAGTTTTGGCATGCGTCACTGTATTGTTCGCAGCGCTCTGTCTTGGTTTTTTATTTGGTCTGAGCCAATGGATTATAATTTATGTTTTAATTTTATTGCACAAAAACCAGAAGCGACTGCTAAGTATAGAGCGTAGCTCTAGAATGAAATTATTATTTCTCAACCACGAAGTAAAAACCTATCTATACAGTTCTTGACATCTTTTGTTAGGGGAAGAGCAGTGACTTTCAAAAATTTACTGTCAACATACAAATTAAACGTTATCCATCATTTAAAAACCACCTTAACTTAACAACCGTACAAAATTCAAACAACGTATGGCGTCCATAATTTAATATTAAAATTACATAGCGGCCCCACGTTGGGCGCCAACAGGCGATTTTTTACATTCAATTAGAATGACCCTCCTTTCTCTCTATATAAATTGGTCTGTCTACCCTCTAATAAATGATATCTGGAGAGCGACACGGTGTGGGAGGTACTCGTGATGGATGGTTTGGACACAAATGTGATTGGCTATTGCATTCATATTGGAAAAGTTTTAAGAATCGTTTTAAAGGGATTTGGGTTTAATTAAGGTGACAGTGTTTTGTTTTTGACTATGTTTGAGATGGTCAGTAATGATATTCTTACTTCTGTATGAAGATTTTGGTGAGCCTGGCAGAATATACAATGTACAAATGTACAATAAAGTATATATAAATAAATAAAATAAATAAATATAATGAAGACGAGCGCGTTGGAAAATGGTGACTAAAGGATAGTAGAAAAATAAAGTAACATTCACACAACATCCAGTTTTTGCTAAAAGAAGGAACGCTCGAGTAACGTTTCATACATAACACTTCGCTCCTAAACTTTCAAATATCGAACTTCTCAAACTAGCTGACGTCACATCTAATAAAAAATATTAACCCTATCACTGCGCATGGTTTTTATACACCTTCAGCATTTCTAAATCCTCTCTCTAGGGTGGGCTAACTCTATCTCGGGGGTAAGGGATTATTGGAAGAAAGCGCCGCTACGTATGGGATCCAGTCGCCATTGTCAATGAGATCGCATATGGCGCGAACATATTAAATATTCACCACTCGCTGAGAACGCTGAATGTTTACAGGGTTATAGTTTTGATTTTTGGGGTGTATCTGTAAATATGCATTGTATCTTTCTGTTTTTAAACAAAGTTTTTGATGGCGAGGTAAGATTTGTAAGTAAATACAAGAAGACTCCTTTAAAAACATTGGTGAGGTTTATCAAAAAGCCGAGCCTCCATAGCGATGTCTCATTAAGTAATAAAAAAAAGTATAATCCTAAAGTTTCTGCCCTCGTTCACATTCATCGGTTAACCAGCTTCCTCTATTCATGTCAATATGCAAACGAAAAAAAAAACTTAGACCCACCTTTTACTAAAACCTCGTTCATTACAGACCACACACTTATCCCGCATCCCATCCGCCGGGTGAATGTGGATCAATGGCGTTTTTTTTATTTAAAATAAGTCCTTAAAAAAAGCATGCCACCCCAGAAGCCAAATGGCCCAGAATTTGTTTAAATTGTCACGTACAGACACTGCGCGGTTACACAATCCGCGAACGTTGGCGCTCAAACTTTTATTAATGAACCGTTATTTTTTTATTTTGAATTTTGATTGTTTTTTTGTTTGGCTTATGCGTTTCCAACCAATCCACCAAATTGGTTTTGATTATTTATCAAGTATTTCAAAATAGGTGAATAGTTCATTATTTTGCAGTTTTATGAAATGAAGGAACATTTTTATATTAATTGAAAGGTTTTTTTAAAATCTGCGTCTTAAATAAAAATGAAAAAGAACATATAGGTACCCCGTGAAATAATTACAGGAATATGATTAAGAGTAAAAAGTAAAGTAAAAAAGTAAAAATTCATTTATTTTCCACACTAATCTAAGCACAGTATAGGTACATAAAATAAATGGAGTGGACTGGAGCCTAAACTAGGGCAGCCCTGTATTTCAGGACTCCAGGTCTTCCTCCCGCGGCGAGTAAGTTGATACAAATTCCAACTAGAGGTGTAGTTAATTAACAATTATATTGTTTGTGTTTGGGTGAGTGAGTATGTATGTTGTGAGTGTGTTCGTGCGTGTGTGTGTTGTGTGTGTGATGAGTGAGAGTACGGTTGCGCGCATCTGTGTTTGTGGGAGTATGTATATAAATGTAAGCTTGGTTATGGATAAGTGAGTTTTGATTGCTCTTGATTTACTGCAGACAGATCAGAGATGTTATTTAGTAATTATAAGTAAGGATTCCGTATCATTGTAATTTAAATTCTGAAGATATTTTTGTATAATAGATTTACATTCATGCGTGAGTTTTGGGAATATATTTAAAAGAGAGTTGAGTTTATTATATAGATAAGGAGCAAGGAAGCATGAGTGTCTCGTGAAGAAAGCCGTGTTGTGTTTAGTTGCCTTGCATATTCTGTTATTTCTTCGTGCAGGATATGTTGACTTTGCATCGTAAGTTAGTTCTTTATGCTTGCGTAGTGTGGTGTGAAGGATGAATAGTTGCCTCACTGTCAAGACATTGCAGTCCTTATATAGGCTCATCGTGGGATAACGAAAGGGTTTTCTGAGCATTACTTTGAGTAATGATCTTTGTGCGCGTTCAACTTTTATGATTTTTGTCTTGCAGGTCCCACCCCATACCGGAATACAATAACCCAAGATTGATTGAACCAAGGCAAAGTAAACCGTTTTTAACATTTTCAATTTGAGTACATTTCTGAGCTTTCCAAAAATCCATATCATTTTACGCGTACGTGCAGACAGAATATCTAGTTGTACATGCCATGAAAGGGTATCATCTATTTGAGTGCCGAGATATCTAATATTGGTGGTTTTTACTATTGGTGCGCAGGAGCATGTTAATGACTGGGTATTATTACAAATATGTGCTTTTAAAGTGAAGTTATTTGGTTGTGTTGTTTTATTCATCGAAAATGTTATATATTTTGTTTTATTGACATTTAATGTTAGTAGATTTTTATTTAACCACAGGGATGCCTGGTGAAGTCCTTTTTCGGCAAGGTACCGTGCCTCAGCCCAGGAATCTCCCTGAAATATGAGCGCAGTGTCATCTGCGTATGCGAATATTTTTCCCTTTGGCGGGTCATATTGGAGTAGAGTTCAAACTGCAATTTTTATGCTGCTCATCATTTGTTTGACAAACGCTGCATCAGATAGACATACGTTGAAGGGGTTAAAAATGCATCGTAGTCACATAAAAAATCCTCTGTACAGATATCGGATTTTAAATTTTAAAATGTGCATTGTATTGTGTCGGGGTTCGAAAATCGATTGGTCCCAGCGACAAAGGGTTAACCATTAAACATAAAAAAACCATTGATTTTTGGACCCGACAGCTTGCGAGCTCGTCAGTTAATTTTAAAATAAATGGGACGGAATGCTACGTCACTATTATGTAAGTAGTTCAAGGGCAATGGGTTAGCATATAACATTAATAGTATCTGTACAAAACATGTCGTCTTGTACGACAATGAAGGGTAGATTAATCAATGCTTGTTTTGTCACATCAGCAGTGACCATTAACTGTCTTGACTATTGACTCGTTGACTCTCCGAATGGGCACAGGACATCAACTCAGCACAATTATGTCAAACGAAAAAATTGGTAAGTACTGGATCAAAATACCATACTCTGCAGTAGACGGTTAACAACTGTTTGTATAAAATCTAGTTTTTAAAGCCTAGTTTTTTATATAAAACATAGTTTTGAAAAAATAGTTTTTACCCTAGTTTTTTATATAAAACATAGTTTTTAACCATAGTTTTTTTTATATAAAACCTAGTTTTAAAACCTAGCTTAAAAGTTTATAATTTTGGGTGAGTTAAGCTAACTCACGCAAAATTATAAAGTTTAATAACTAAAAATAAACTATCAACTATTTACATACATAAATTACATACAGGCACATTATTAAATAATTTAAAATTACTCTCATTGTCCGTCACTGCTGGCTAACCACCCACTGTGCAATAATTTTGGCACACCGCGGGTAGGTGATGGCTCCCATGGAGAGAATATAAGACAGGTAAGGGGGTTAACAAATAAATGTATTCAAAACATAAACAATTTTATTTTGTGTTATGGAAAAAGTAATAATTCAAAAAATATTTAACTGCAGGGTGAAGAAAGGCTGCGTCTCATACAGTGGAGGGATACAGAGGAGGGATCAATTGATATTGGTAACTGCTCTAGCATTGCTATTCTGTAACCATCTCACCGTGAAA